>JAQGCH010001386.1:0-15941 GCA_034699485.1 Nanhermannia elegantula | reverse complement strand
TAGGAATATTTGATACATGTGTACAAAATTTTAACTAAACGGTAAACAAGAAAAATTAAAGCTCATAACAATAACACGGTTCTCTGTTACTTTAGAGATTTTTTATTTTTCGTTTTTGTAAAATCCAGACTCAATATTAAGATTTTATAAATACAGAAAAACAAAATCTAGAACCTGATAATAGAGAAAAGTTAAAGCACAGAAATGAGAAATAAGAAACCTGATTATAGATAAATGAAAATCAAGATAAAAAGATTAAGATTCCCAGATTTCCGGGCATCAAAACTTATCGTTATCGCAAAGTTATTTGCTAAAACACGCTTGACAAATAGATTGTATTAAGTTCATTCTTATTGTGTTAGTCGAAATGGCAACATTAAAATTTTTCCAAATTTCTAAAACCAAACAATATTTAGTTTATGATGATTATTTATTTGTGAGAAATAGAGTTAAAGGTGATAGATCATATTGGGTTTGCAGAAATGTGTCTTGTGCTTCTAAGATTAATTTAGATAGTGAAACAATTACTTTGATGCCAACAAATCATGAGTCACATGAGTCACCAATAGAAGAAATAATATCTATTGAGTTCAAGAATGAATTGCAGAATATATTGAGAGTTAATGTGAATCAATCGGGAAAAGATATTTATAATGATGCTGTTGTGAAGCAAGAACAATTAATTAGAAGTCGTTTTGGAAATGATAATTATTTTGGTTTTGTTCCAAGTTATGAGAAAGTTGAAAGTTTTATCTATCGAGAGAAGAAACTAATGATGCCAGCATTACCAAGGTCAATAAGTGAAGTCAAATTGACTGGTGAATGGACTAAAACAGTCAAAGGACATAATTTCGTATTGAAACAGCAAGAAGGAGAAGAGAGAATTATTATTTTTGGCACAAACCAATTTCTTACATTGTTATGCTCACTTGATACTGTTTATATGGATGGAACTTTCTTTGCATCACCTAAGCATTTTTATCAGCTTTACACGCTTCATGGAATATTTAAGTTTGGAAACAATCAGAATATGATTCCCTATTTATATGTGTTACTTCCAAGCAAAAGCAGATCAGTTTATCTCAAAATGTTCACCATGATCAAGTCAAGTGCTATTGAAATTAATTTGGTTTTCAATCCGCCAAACTTTCAGATTGACTTTGAGAAAGCTATGATTTCGGCTATACAAACATCATTTCCCCACTCAAGTATTCACGGATGTTTCTTTCATTATACGCAAGCGATATGGCGAAAAGTTCAAAGTTTAAAACTGACTGGTGAATTTAAATGTAATGAATTAGTGAGAAAGACAGTTAGAAGAGTCGCAGCTCTTCCATTCATTCCAACAAACGTGATTCTTAGTGTGTGGAATCTAATCCTACATGATGCTCCAGCTGATAATATTCTTGTTAAATCATTTCTTGATTATGCATATACAACTTGGGTTTCTGATGACTCGAGATATAATAGAGAAATTTGGAATCATTTTGAAAATGATTCACCAAGAACAAATAATCACTTGGAAGGCTGGCATTCTGGATTAAATAGGCAATTCAATCGAGCTCGTCCATCTATTTTCAAGTTTGTCGATGTTCTGAAGAAGATACAGAACAATCAGGAAGGTATAATTGAAAGAATGAAAGCCGGAAAAAGATGCGCTCGAATCAATAATAAGTATATTCAGATTAATAAGTCGATTATTAATTTTACAATTGAATATCAAAATGGTCAAATGACTGCATTGCAATTGATAGACTTAGCTGGATCGCTTCTTCATCTCCAATCACATCAAACTCATGATGATAGTGAGACAGAAGAATTGTCAGACTGATTTATTTCATATCCTAATCTTCAAGTCTTTATTTATAATTATCTTTTTTATCGATTCTTATTTTATAAATTCTTTATCTTATCACTCTTGATTTTCATTTCTGACTTTTATTAAATCTTGATTCTCAGTTCTGTATATTGCAAAATCTTAATTTTCTGGTCTTTATTTTACAAGTTTATAAAATGAAAATATCTATTTCAACTGAATACCTAATAAACACATATCTGTACAGAACGTACAGAACGAGTAACAAAAACTTTGAACTTATAGATGAAAACCTACAGTAATATAGTATAGCAGTCTATAGTATAGACTCTATACTCTCACTATCGAAATAGTACTTTATGTCTAAACTCATAGTGAATTGACTTTATATATAAATAGTGAATACGCTTTGCGGGTGTTTTGAAGATCATTTCAAACATTAACACAATTGTGTTTTCTCTTCATGCGATACTTCAAATGTCTTAACTTTGCATAACTTTTTGTGTAATTATTAACTTTACATTTATATAACTTTTCTGTTATGTCAATATTATTTATATCAGATTTCAATGAACTCAATATATAAAAACTTTTATGGCATTCATTATAATGACATTTATGTCTTTATACACAAATGTCTTTTCATGTGATTTATTAGATTTGGTTTTGATCTAAACTTTAAATACTAGATATAAATAATAATTTTTTTATAAGGCTGTAAAAATTTTTAACTTTATTTTAATTTTAATTTGATAATGTAACTTTATTTCTACTCATATTTTCTCAGTAAAAAAATTATCAGTACAAATGTGTACGTGTACAGGCTAACCTCCATAAAGTCACACAGATGGGACTGAGATATTTTTATGAGACTTTATAAAGTGACAAAAAGTCTGTTTTTGTAAATATTCATTAACATTTTCAAATTTTACTTTAAATTGAACATTATTACGATATCAATGCAATAGTTTTAGAAACGTGTTTCCCTTTTTTGCCCATTTTTAAAGGTTTTGTCATATTTTCCCATAATTTATTTTAATTGTACAAAAAATTTATTAAATCATAAATTTTGTGACTTTATGAAACACATTCAAATTGTATGTTCAATAGTAAACATTTAAAGTCAAGTCACATATGACAATATGCAGGTGTGCAGCTTAATGATAATTTGTATACCACAAGTTGGCGATTGCTGTTTACTGTGACTTTATGAAGGTTTATCTGTATTTTCAGGGTCTGGTACACTTCATCGACAGCCACTTTATCGACAAGGAATAAAAGTGGCAAAAGTTTTCATTTTTCTTGTTTCTTAAATCGGATTTTAATGAAATTAGAGTTGATTTATATGTAAATTAAGCCGAGAATTCCTAATATGAAAGAGATTTTATCTAAAACTAATAATTTTTGAGATATTCCAATTCAATTGAATTTTTATATTAAAATTTTTCCATTTCTACAAAAATCTTAATAACTATTAGTTTTAGATAAAAATCTCTTTCATATTTGGAATTCTCGGTTTAATTTACATATAAATCAACTCTAATTTAATTAAAATCCGATTTAAGAAACAAGAAAAATGAAAACTTTTGTCACTTTTATTCCTTGTTGATGAAGTGGCTGTCGATGAAGTGTCGCGGACACAATAAATCAATATTGTAAAGGAGGAGAATTTGATTCACTTTGATTACTATATATTATTTATAAATATAAAAAATTTAAAAACTGATAAATGCAAATGATATTTAGGTAAAAAATAAAAATAATGAACTCATTTATTGTTTAAATAGAAAAATTCCACAATTTGAGAAAATTGATCTCTTTATACACTTGATGTCAGATATTCTTGAGCTAATATTTAAAGTACAGTAAAACTTGTGTAAGCGACCACCTGAGTAGAGCGACCACTTGAGGTGCGACCAGATATTTTGACGCACACTCCTTTTTTCTATGTATAAGCATCTGTGTAGAGCGACCACCTGAGTTGTGCGACCGCGACCGCTATTTTTAATTGACACACTAGTATTACTAGAACCTGATTTAAGCGACCGTTTCGAACAAATTGCGCGGATTTTGAAAAAATGCAAATATATATACCGGTAATGGTCCTAAAGATTTTTTAAAATTTAATAGATTTAAGACCAAACAAGAATACACATATCTAATGATTTAATGATTAGTTTAATTTGTATTGGTCAGAATTTCAAAAATTTGAACCAATTTATTTATAAAATTTACTTAAATACGTTGAAAGGAATTTGAATGCCCACCTAAGACAAAGTTCTTCCCAACGTGTAGTTTATTCTTAAAAATTTTCATCAAAATACATTAAGTTTTACTACAAGAAAACCCATAAAAACCGATGAAGGCATTTATGAGACCGCGTGTATTTATAATTAAAAGAGTTCAAGTTCTGTATAACATATTTGCTTAAAACCCAGATCTTTATGAAAAATTCTTATGAAAAAGTAAACCTTTTGCTATTTTAATTTTAATTTTTTACACTTCAACATCTTATCCGTGTGAGCCCTGTTAAAAATTCATAGTTTCATAATTTATTATACAAATAATGTTAAATATTATAGAGAACAGGTTTGCAGTTGAAGACAATTTAAGATTGAATTCCGATGATGGGTCAGAAACCACTGCGCATTGCCATATTATCCCTCTATTATAAAGTTAGTTATATTTAATTGTTTCAATTTTAAATTAATTAAAATTCAGTTTATATACTTATGTTTCACTTATTGAGTATATTTTTCATACAAAAGTAGAGGTGCCATTTGCCTGCAGGTCAGAGGCAATTTGATTATGAAGTAGACGTTTTTGTATATCATTTGTTCTGTCTTTTAATTGACCACATATTGTGCATGTCCTTACATATGCTCTGATGAGTATATCCATCAGTTCAATCCAATAAAATGTTCTAAAATAGATATTATAATCAATAATCAGTAGACACTAGTAATCCATCTCTTTATATGAAAACATCTCATTCACAACTCATTATTAGTAGAGTTAATACGGCTCTCAATGAGAGTACTTCTTATTTATAATTATTCAGTGATCTCTAATTTAAATACAAACACTATTACATTGAATTAATTATTATTTTGTATAACAATAAAAAGTATTTTGTATTCATTATTAAAAATATACGTTAATGTCATATAATAAATACAATTGTTGTCAAAAATAGCCTCAAAAGGATCTCCAACGCCTCCAAACTAAGTCCCTACCATTACAACTACCTCTATCCCCATAACTACAATCCAATAACTTTTTAATAGTCTTTTACTGATAATAGTAATACTTATTTGATGAGTTAGGAATAGCATTTTTAGCATCATTGTACTGTTTATATTGGCGAAATGTATATACTTGTAAATTATAACCATAAAATATATGTTGCAATCATTTAACTTATAGCATCCGTTTATTCAGAGCAACTTTTTTGAACGAATCTGAACATTTTTAAATCAATTGAATATATAAAAAAAAGTCTAAAAAGTTAACAAATCAAGATTTGCCTACAATTGCAAAAGTGCTATCACTTAACAATTAAAATGCTTTAGTGTTTTCTACCGGGCTTTTGAAAAAGTAGAAAACATAGAGAGCGAAATGAAACATACACTCGATTTTCTCAAAAGGGCCACAAAAATAAACACTTTTATTTAAATAAAATTCAAAAATATCTGTTCTTATGTTTAAAGTAAGATTAATAATGTTCGACAAACTTTCCCATTTAAGAAATGGCCCATCTGTAGGCCTAAATATGTAAAAAATCAAAACTGGTGTCAGCATTAACAAACCTAATCAAGGTCATCCCTATGTTTCCTACTTTTTCATAAGCTCTGTATTAAAGTTTTCAAAAAGTTCAGTATATTCGGCATTTCAAGAAAAAATTTTTTACGCAGAATATTTTTTGGGATTTGGTTGTAATATTTGAAATGTCACTCTGAAAATGTTAAACTCTAACGATGATGTTTTAAACTTTATTTATCTTTTCATTAGAAAATGTTAATCTTTATAATTATTCACCAGTTATTTGCAAACTGGATATTGAACGCTCCAGCCTGCTACCTCAGCTGGAGACTTTAAAACTCGTCTAAAAACGACACTCTTGGGTAAAGGTAGAGAGTTTGTATGCATACTGTGGACATTAACGAAATAAGGATAAAGAACCAAGGAAAATAAGATAGATAAAATTCCTCAAAGAATTAGATATTTTCTTTCCATACTATCTTATAGTACGTCTCAAAATAAGCATTTTCCCGTAACCTCATGAGCATAGGTGGCGTCACTTCCGCGCTATTAGTTAAAAACCACTTAATGGCAACTTTTGAACGGTAAAAGATAGGATGAAAATTCTTTCAACAAAGTGCCCTACAAAATTATACTTGACAACAAAAAAACGGACACCATTTTCCCGCCAAAATTTTAAGTTGAATTTTTAAAATTAAAATTTTGGTACTTTGTAGCTCGAATTGAAGCAAGGCAATACCAGATTTAGATTTCTCGTAAAAAAGCACATGGAATAAAATAAAAAAATTTATCCAAATAGGGCTAGGCGCGGGCACGAAAATAGATTAAAAAGTTTTTTAGTAAGTACTTTTTATTTATTACATAATTAAAAACTTTCATTAATTTTTTGAATTTTTTTTCGTGCCCGCGCCTAGCCCTACCACTTTTCGCGTTCAACCACTCTTACTCCCATCCAAACACTTTTCGGTGTTGTCCATGTCTTGTAAGGGTTTAAGTTCGGCTGATTTAGTGCCACTGCCAATAAAATCACAAACAAAAAATTTACAGACTGTAAGCCAAATGCTATAGACACGTATGTCTCGCCTTATTTACTGTTATTAAGCGCTTTGCCTCTAATTATGTCTCGTAATATTCGAATAAATTGAATTTAATTTTGCAGTATATAAATGATTAAATATACAATTTTTGTCAATAAATGTTAAGATTTGACTTTTCTATATTAAGAAATGTAATGGAAATGATTAACGCACTTTTTATTTTCAACTTTTAATTAGTAAATAGAAAAATTATAATAAACTTATTTAAAACTTTTAAATAATATTAAGTAACATACTATGTATAGCTTAATATATGTAATACCGTATCATATATTATAAATTACATTATTTTCTATTAAATGTGTTTTTAACTTTTATGCCATAAATTAATTGTTTTAATCAGATGGACCAAAGGTTTAAAATTAAGTGGTGTTAAAAGTAATTTAAATCGACTCTATTCTAATAGATCGAAAACTTTGGTAAAATTATTAGATAATAGAAAATTAATTCTCTTTATTTAATAATAATTTAAGAAATAACAACCAAATTAGAAATCATATTAAAGAAATATTTTCATTATATATTTAAAATATTTTTAAAAATTAAATATATTTTACTCGTTATTTAATGTATACGAATGTAAGTTACAAATAACATTAATTTGAATTCTTTGTTTGCAATATAGATTTTGAGGGATTTTTTGCTTAAGTTTGCTTTAATGCAAAGCAGATTAATATTGCACTAATACCTAACATTTTATAAAGTTAAGTTCAGGTTAGGCATTAGCGCAATACTTATCTGCTATAAAGGAAAATCGCTCGCATAAAAGTAAGAAAAGCCGCAGTCATTAGGCTTGCGGGCGCGCTGCAAAAATTGTGCTTTCGAACACCTATAGTTTATATCTCTCTAAAAGTGCTAATTTATTTGATCTTATAATTTCGCTCTACTGGAGTGCTTCCATTAAAGAGGTAACAGAATAAAAATAAGGTATACTCGTGAGAGAGTACATCGACACCAAAAAAAGCTGTTCTCTTATTAGAATGTAAAGCAGAAATATGTAAAATTAGAAAACTTTGGACAACTTTGTTTCTATGTTAAAATTAAAGCTTACCCTAAGTGTCTTCTAACCCCTGAAAATTATGTCCATTTAATTAATGCTATTTTGTAGAGAATTTAATGCTGAATAAGAATATGAAAATTTCACTTTAATATCTATAATAGGGGCAGAGCTAGAGCTTTGTAAATGTTGAAAAATTTAAACACTTAAACAGCTGTAAAATAGAAGATATATATTATTGAAATGACTCAATATTTTAAATGTGGGAGTGACCAAGAACATCCAACAGAATTCTTAAACTAACTTAATTTCATAGAGAATTTAACGCTTAATATAAATATGAAAGTCCTATTTTAATATTTCTAATAAGGGAGGAGTTACAGCTGTTCAAGTTTCTGAATTTTTCAACATTTACAAAGCTCTAGCTCCGCCCCTATTATAGATATTAAAGTGAAATTTTCATATTCTTATTCAGCATTAAATTCTCTACAAAATAGCATTAATTAAATGGACATAATTTTCAGGGGTTAGAAGACACTTAGGGTAAGCTTTAATTTTAACATAGAAACAAAGTTGTCCAAAGTTTTCTAATTTTACATATTTCTGCTTTACATTCTAATAAGAGAACAGCTTTTTTTGGTGTCGATGTACTCTCTCACGAGTATACCTTATTTTTATTCTGTTACCTCTTTAATGGAAGCACTCCAGTAGAGCGAAATTATAAGATCAAATAAATTAGCACTTTTAGAGAGATATAAACTATAGGTGTTCGAAAGCACAATTTTTGCAGCGCGCCCGCAAGCCTAATGACTGCGGCTTTTCTTACTTTTATGCGAGCGATTTTCCTTTATAGCAGATAAGTATTGCGCTAATGCCTAACCTGAACTTAACTTTATAAAATGTTAGGTATTAGTGCAATATTAATCTGCTTTGCATTAAAGCAAACTTAAGCAAAAAATCCCTCAAAATCTATATTGCAAACAAAGAATTCAAATTAATGTTATTTGTAACTTACATTCGTATACATTAAATAACGAGTAAAATATATTTAATTTTTAAAAATATTTTAAATATATAATGAAAATATTTCTTTAATATGATTTCTAATTTGGTTGTTATTTCTTAAATTATTATTAAATAAAGAGAATTAATTTTCTATTATCTAATAATTTTACCAAAGTTTTCGATCTATTAGAATAGAGTCGATTTAAATTACTTTTAACACCACTTAATTTTAAACCTTTGGTCCATCTGATTAAAACAATTAATTTATGGCATAAAAGTTAAAAACACATTTAATAGAAAATAATGTAATTTATAATATATGATACGGTATTACATATATTAAGCTATACATAGTATGTTACTTAATATTATTTAAAAGTTTTAAATAAGTTTATTATAATTTTTCTATTTACTAATTAAAAGTTGAAAATAAAAAGTGCGTTAATCATTTCCATTACATTTCTTAATATAGAAAAGTCAAATCTTAACATTTATTGACAAAAATTGTATATTTAATCATTTATATACTGCAAAATTAAATTCAATTTATTCGAATATTACGAGACATAATTAGAGGCAAAGCGCTTAATAACAGTAAATAAGGCGAGACATACGTGTCTATAGCATTTGGCTTACAGTCTGTAAATTTTTTGTTTGTGATTTTATTGGCAGTGGCACTAAATCAGCCGAACTTAAACCCTTACAAGACATGGACAACACCGAAAAGTGTTTGGATGGGAGTAAGAGTGGTTGAACGCGAAAAGTGGTAGGGCTAGGCGCGGGCACGAAAAAAAATTCAAAAAATTAATGAAAGTTTTTAATTATGTAATAAATAAAAAGTACTTACTAAAAAACTTTTTAATCTATTTTCGTGCCCGCGCCTAGCCCTATTTGGATAAATTTTTTTATTTTATTCCATGTGCTTTTTTACGAGAAATCTAAATCTGGTATTGCCTTGCTTCAATTCGAGCTACAAAGTACCAAAATTTTAATTTTAAAAATTCAACTTAAAATTTTGGCGGGAAAATGGTGTCCGTTTTTTTGTTGTCAAGTATAATTTTGTAGGGCACTTTGTTGAAAGAATTTTCATCCTATCTTTTACCGTTCAAAAGTTGCCATTAAGTGGTTTTTAACTAATAGCGCGGAAGTGACGCCACCTATGCTCATGAGGTTACGGGAAAATGCTTATTTTGAGACGTACTATAAGATAGTATGGAAAGAAAATATCTAATTCTTTGAGGAATTTTATCTATCTTATTTTCCTTGGTTCTTTATCCTTATTTCGTTAATGTCCACAGTATGCATACAAACTCTCTACCTTTACCCAAGAGTGTCGTTTTTAGACGAGTTTTAAAGTCTCCAGCTGAGGTAGCAGGCTGGAGCGTTCAATATCCAGTTTGCAAATAACTGGTGAATAATTATAAAGATTAACATTTTCTAATGAAAAGATAAATAAAGTTTAAAACATCATCGTTAGAGTTTAACATTTTCAGAGTGACATTTCAAATATTACAACCAAATCCCAAAAAATATTCTGCGTAAAAAATTTTTTCTTGAAATGCCGAATATACTGAACTTTTTGAAAACTTTAATACAGAGCTTATGAAAAAGTAGGAAACATAGGGATGACCTTGATTAGGTTTGTTAATGCTGACACCAGTTTTGATTTTTTACATATTTAGGCCTACAGATGGGCCATTTCTTAAATGGGAAAGTTTGTCGAACATTATTAATCTTACTTTAAACATAAGAACAGATATTTTTGAATTTTATTTAAATAAAAGTGTTTATTTTTGTGGCCCTTTTGAGAAAATCGAGTGTATGTTTCATTTCGCTCTCTATGTTTTCTACTTTTTCAAAAGCCCGGTAGAAAACACTAAAGCATTTTAATTGTTAAGTGATAGCACTTTTGCAATTGTAGGCAAATCTTGATTTGTTAACTTTTTAGACTTTTTTTTATATATTCAATTGATTTAAAAATGTTCAGATTCGTTCAAAAAAGTTGCTCTGAATAAACGGATGCTATAAGTTAAATGATTGCAACATATATTTTATGGTTATAATTTACAAGTATATACATTTCGCCAATATAAACAGTACAATGATGCTAAAAATGCTATTCCTAACTCATCAAATAAGTATTACTATTATCAGTAAAAGACTATTAAAAAGTTATTGGATTGTAGTTATGGGGATAGAGGTAGTTGTAATGGTAGGGACTTAGTTTGGAGGCGTTGGAGATCCTTTTGAGGCTATTTTTGACAACAATTGTATTTATTATATGACATTAACGTATATTTTTAATAATGAATACAAAATACTTTTTATTGTTATACAAAATAATAATTAATTCAATGTAATAGTGTTTGTATTTAAATTAGAGATCACTGAATAATTATAAATAAGAAGTACTCTCATTGAGAGCCGTATTAACTCTACTAATAATGAGTTGTGAATGAGATGTTTTCATATAAAGAGATGGATTACTAGTGTCTACTGATTATTGATTATAATATCTATTTTAGAACATTTTATTGGATTGAACTGATGGATATACTCATCAGAGCATATGTAAGGACATGCACAATATGTGGTCAATTAAAAGACAGAACAAATGATATACAAAAACGTCTACTTCATAATCAAATTGCCTCTGACCTGCAGGCAAATGGCACCTCTACTTTTGTATGAAAAATATACTCAATAAGTGAAACATAAGTATATAAACTGAATTTTAATTAATTTAAAATTGAAACAATTAAATATAACTAACTTTATAATAGAGGGATAATATGGCAATGCGCAGTGGTTTCTGACCCATCATCGGAATTCAATCTTAAATTGTCTTCAACTGCAAACCTGTTCTCTATAATATTTAACATTATTTGTATAATAAATTATGAAACTATGAATTTTTAACAGGGCTCACACGGATAAGATGTTGAAGTGTAAAAAATTAAAATTAAAATAGCAAAAGGTTTACTTTTTCATAAGAATTTTTCATAAAGATCTGGGTTTTAAGCAAATATGTTATACAGAACTTGAACTCTTTTAATTATAAATACACGCGGTCTCATAAATGCCTTCATCGGTTTTTATGGGTTTTCTTGTAGTAAAACTTAATGTATTTTGATGAAAATTTTTAAGAATAAACTACACGTTGGGAAGAACTTTGTCTTAGGTGGGCATTCAAATTCCTTTCAACGTATTTAAGTAAATTTTATAAATAAATTGGTTCAAATTTTTGAAATTCTGACCAATACAAATTAAACTAATCATTAAATCATTAGATATGTGTATTCTTGTTTGGTCTTAAATCTATTAAATTTTAAAAAATCTTTAGGACCATTACCGGTATATATATTTGCATTTTTTCAAAATCCGCGCAATTTGTTCGAAACGGTCGCTTAAATCAGGTTCTAGTAATACTAGTGTGTCAATTAAAAATAGCGGTCGCGGTCGCACAACTCAGGTGGTCGCTCTACACAGATGCTTATACATAGAAAAAAGGAGTGTGCGTCAAAATATCTGGTCGCACCTCAAGTGGTCGCTCTACTCAGGTGGTCGCTTACACAAGTTTTACTGTACTTTAAATATTAGCTCAAGAATATCTGACATCAAGTGTATAAAGAGATCAATTTTCTCAAATTGTGGAATTTTTCTATTTAAACAATAAATGAGTTCATTATTTTTATTTTTTACCTAAATATCATTTGCATTTATCAGTTTTTAAATTTTTTATATTTATAAATAATATATAGTAATCAAAGTGAATCAAATTCTCCTCCTTTACAATATTGATTTATTGTGTCCGCGACACTTCATCGACAGCCACTTCATCAACAAGGAATAAAAGTGACAAAAGTTTTCATTTTTCTTGTTTCTTAAATCGGATTTTAATTAAATTAGAGTTGATTTATATGTAAATTAAACCGAGAATTCCAAATATGAAAGAGATTTTTATCTAAAACTAATAGTTATTAAGATTTTTGTAGAAATGGAAAAATTTTAATATAAAAATTCAATTGAATTGGAATATCTCAAAAATTATTAGTTTTAGATAAAATCTCTTTCATATTAGGAATTCTCGGCTTAATTTACATATAAATCAACTCTAATTTCATTAAAATCCGATTTAAGAAACAAGAAAAATGAAAACTTTTGCCACTTTTATTCCTTGTCGATAAAGTGGCTGTCGATGAAGTGTACCAGACCCTGAAAATACAGATAAACCTTCATAAAGTCACAGTAAACAGCAATCGCCAACTTGTGGTATACAAATTATCATTAAGCTGCACACCTGCATATTGTCATATGTGACTTGACTTTAAATGTTTACTATTGAACATACAATTTGAATGTGTTTCATAAAGTCACAAAATTTATGATTTAATAAATTTTTTGTACAATTAAAATAAATTATGGGAAAATATGACAAAACCTTTAAAAATGGGCAAAAAAGGGAAACACGTTTCTAAAACTATTGCATTGATATCGTAATAATGTTCAATTTAAAGTAAAATTTGAAAATGTTAATGAATATTTACAAAAACAGACTTTTTGTCACTTTATAAAGTCTCATAAAAATATCTCAGTCCCATCTGTGTGACTTTATGGAGGTTAGCCTGTACACGTACACATTTGTACTGATAATTTTTTTACTGAGAAAATATGAGTAGAAATAAAGTTACATTATCAAATTAAAATTAAAATAAAGTTAAAAATTTTTACAGCCTTATAAAAAAATTATTATTTATATCTAGTATTTAAAGTTTAGATCAAAACCAAATCTAATAAATCACATGAAAAGACATTTGTGTATAAAGACATAAATGTCATTATAATGAATGCCATAAAAGTTTTTATATATTGAGTTCATTGAAATCTGATATAAATAATATTGACATAACAGAAAAGTTATATAAATGTAAAGTTAATAATTACACAAAAAGTTATGCAAAGTTAAGACATTTGAAGTATCGCATGAAGAGAAAACACAATTGTGTTAATGTTTGAAATGATCTTCAAAACACCCGCAAAGCGTATTCACTATTTATATATAAAGTCAATTCACTATGAGTTTAGACATAAAGTACTATTTCGATAGTGAGAGTATAGAGTCTATACTATAGACTGCTATACTATATTACTGTAGGTTTTCATCTATAAGTTCAAAGTTTTTGTTACTCGTTCTGTACGTTCTGTACAGATATGTGTTTATTAGGTATTCAGTTGAAATAGATATTTTCATTTTATAAACTTGTAAAATAAAGACCAGAAAATTAAGATTTTGCAATATACAGAACTGAGAATCAAGATTTAATAAAAGTCAGAAATGAAAATCAAGAGTGATAAGATAAAGAATTTATAAAATAAGAATCGATAAAAAAGATAATTATAAATAAAGACTTGAAGATTAGGATATGAAATAAATCAGTCTGACAATTCTTCTGTCTCACTATCATCATGAGTTTGATGTGATTGGAGATGAAGAAGCGATCCAGCTAAGTCTATCAATTGCAATGCAGTCATTTGACCATTTTGATATTCAATTGTAAAATTAATAATCGACTTATTAATCTGAATATACTTATTATTGATTCGAGCGCATCTTTTTCCGGCTTTCATTCTTTCAATTATACCTTCCTGATTGTTCTGTATCTTCTTCAGAACATCGACAAACTTGAAAATAGATGGACGAGCTCGATTGAATTGCCTATTTAATCCAGAATGCCAGCCTTCCAAGTGATTATTTGTTCTTGGTGAATCATTTTCAAAATGATTCCAAATTTCTCTATTATATCTCGAGTCATCAGAAACCCAAGTTGTATATGCATAATCAAGAAATGATTTAACAAGAATATTATCAGCTGGAGCATCATGTAGGATTAGATTCCACACACTAAGAATCACGTTTGTTGGAATGAATGGAAGAGCTGCGACTCTTCTAACTGTCTTTCTCACTAATTCATTACATTTAAATTCACCAGTCAGTTTTAAACTTTGAACTTTTCGCCATATCGCTTGCGTATAATGAAAGAAACATCCGTGAATACTTGAGTGGGGAAATGATGTTTGTATAGCCGAAATCATAGCTTTCTCAAAGTCAATCTGAAAGTTTGGCGGATTGAAAACCAAATTAATTTCAATAGCACTTGACTTGATCATGGTGAACATTTTGAGATAAACTGATCTGCTTTTGCTTGGAAGTAACACATATAAATAGGGAATCATATTCTGATTGTTTCCAAACTTAAATATTCCATGAAGCGTGTAAAGCTGATAAAAATGCTTAGGTGATGCAAAGAAAGTTCCATCCATATAAACAGTATCAAGTGAGCATAACAATGTAAGAAATTGGTTTGTGCCAAAAATAATAATTCTCTCTTCTCCTTCTTGCTGTTTCAATACGAAATTATGTCCTTTGACTGTTTTAGTCCATTCACCAGTCAATTTGACTTCACTTATTGACCTTGGTAATGCTGGCATCATTAGTTTCTTCTCTCGATAGATAAAACTTTCAACTTTCTCATAACTTGGAACAAAACCAAAATAATTATCATTTCCAAAACGACTTCTAATTAATTGTTCTTGCTTCACAACAGCATCATTATAAATATCTTTTCCCGATTGATTCACATTAACTCTCAATATATTCTGCAATTCATTCTTGAACTCAATAGATATTATTTCTTCTATTGGTGACTCATGTGACTCATGATTTGTTGGCATCAAAGTAATTGTTTCACTATCTAAATTAATCTTAGAAGCACAAGACACATTTCTGCAAACCCAATATGATCTATCACCTTTAACTCTATTTCTCACAAATAAATAATCATCATAAACTAAATATTGTTTGGTTTTAGAAATTTGGAAAAATTTTAATGTTGCCATTTCGACTAACACAATAAGAATGAACTTAATACAATCTATTTGTCAAGCGTGTTTTAGCAAATAACTTTGCGATAACGATAAGTTTTGATGCCCGGAAATCTGGGAATCTTAATCTTTTTATCTTGATTTTCATTTATCTATAATCAGGTTTCTTATTTCTCATTTCTGTGCTTTAACTTTTCTCTATTATCAGGTTCTAGATTTTGTTTTTCTGTATTTATAAAATCTTAATATTGAGTCTGGATTTTACAAAAACGAAAAATAAAAAATCTCTAAAGTAACAGAGAACCGTGTTATTGTTATGAGCTTTAATTTTTCTTGTTTACCGTTTAGTTAAAATTTTGTACACATGTATCAAATATTCCTA
>JAQGCH010001385.1:0-15946 GCA_034699485.1 Nanhermannia elegantula | reverse complement strand
GTTCCTCATTCATCTGTTATTACGTCACTTAATAAATGACAACAAAATACTTGGCGTATAAGAAAATGATAGACTTATACTTTTATTATGAACACCACTTTAAAGACTACTTAACTCATAAATCAGTTTTTCAAACTCGAAAGTCTAAACACTATTTTATGTTAATGACCAGTAAATATGTATACTTTTTAATACAATGTTAAAAACATATTAAAAGTTTACTTTTTAATTTTGTGTTTTTAGTACATTAACTATAAATACACTGCTTTATACTCTGTTGGAACCAAATCCGACATAACTTTATATATATAATATTCTAAATTTTACTAATAATAGAAAACATAGTAATTTATATTTTGTTTCCTAAACCTACACATGGAAAACATTCATTCATTCTGTAAAAGAGCACTTTTTTAAAATAAATTCTAGTATTTCTAGAATTTGATACATTAAAACTGCATTAAGTCAAAACATATTTTTCAAAATCGATAAACTTTTCAAATTTTGTTCATTCATTCATTCAATAAAAAACAAAATTGACTTTTCAATAATTTTAATTAATTAATTAAGTATTAAAAGCTTCGAAAATTAATACTAAAACTATATTGAGTTAAATAGAGAAAAGTCTTATCGAAACTATAATTAGTTTAATAATCTATAATATTGTCAGATTTTGTAGTGGATCGTAAAAAACGCATCGCGTAAACAATGACAATAACTTATTTTTATTTCTTAATCATCATTAGTAACTTGTTTTCAGGTAAATTACATTCAAAACTGTCAACTATTTTGGCTTTGATTAAAAAGTATTGTATCGAAAACAAAGACTCACGTAAATAACTAAATAGCTTAATGTGTTCCACAATTTCTCTAGTTTTTCTCAAAATGAATAATTTTTCTGCAAAATCATTCTTAAGCTAAAACATTGGCATATGATATGAATATTAATTATCAAAAAAGAAAAAAACTATTATATATATATACTATAATATATATATAAACTATAATATATATATATAAACTATAATATTATAGTTAAATTGACCCCAACGTGATAGCATTTTTATAGCAATTAGGCGACAAACAAACTATTAGTTTAATAAATTATATCAAAACATAAGAAAAGTTTAGTTTTAAGCTAAAGAAGTATGTTTTCTAGTGAAAAGCGCCCAAAGGCTGCATATTTCTTCTTTCAAATAGTTTTTAAACAAACTGACTTATATGGTGGCATTTTTCTCCGATTTTTGTTTCTCCAAATTTGTTGCTGCTTTTGCTTTGTTTGAACAATAAAAATATTTATTACATTCATTTTCTTTGATTTATTGATCCGAATACGGTTTCACTTATACTTGTATTTGTATATTTTGAAAAAACGACTATATATTTGAGAAAAACAGGATTCGATGAAATAAAATCTTGGAAACGAGAATGAATTACTTAAATGTAAACTAAGGTTTCGTATAACTAAAAACAACAATTATTATCACTAAGTTGATATATAAAAAATAGAGTGGAAGCTAAGATATAGCATTAATCAGACAGACATATGATTGGAATCTGTAATACGTCTTATTAAAACTTCTAAAATAACTATCGCTAATGAAAAGCTTAAGTTTTTATTATTGAATAACAGGTACAGTTTTTCAAATTAAATGATTGTGAGATAAGATAAATTTGAAGCTATAAACAGGCTATAAATCAGCTGAAGTAAGAGAATATAAACTTTTGTTTGATTATTTTCGGTCACACCGAGCATTTGAATTCTCATAATCGCTATATCTATAAAGATTAGGTCACAATGGATGTGATACACGTGAGAACTAATAAACACAATAATTTCACTTTCGGTGATAAAGGAGATTAAGATAACAATTGTTTTCAATGGAAAAATTGAGCGAAACCAATAAAATAACGAATTCATATCGAGCCTGTTATTAAAATCAAGGTTTAAACACTCTTTTGTTTACAATATAATTAATGATTTCAAAGAACAGATGACTTTTTGCTACCATTGGTTCGAACCAATTATAAACATAATTAAATATAATGAAAATGAATGCAATCAAAGATAATAAGGTTATGATTCAAATGCAATATTTGAGTTGCAATACAATGTATATTATTTAATCATATGTTGAGATAATAAGCACACTATTCAGCTTAGTTTGAAGCCTGAATTTTGCTCCGGAAGTTCTAAAAGTTCTTTGTTTGAAGAATTACTTTATACCTGCCTTATAAGGCATACTAGTGTTCGACAAATACAATCTTTTTCTCTATTTATTAACTTATAGCCACTTATTCTACTATAATTTGTGCAGTTACAGGTGTTTTGAATGAACTATAATCTAATGTTAATTATGTTTTAAATCAATTATTAAGCTTTGTCTAGGGATTTGTTAATATATGAACGGTATATATAAATATATAATGCTTTTCTATGAGACTGTGAAACGTGAACAGTTTGTTTTTTGCAAATTATAAATATTCATTAGGAAAGCTTAAAATTATTTGTTTTCATGTGATTCGATTTTATTCATATCGTTTCATAAAAACTAAACTATTTATCTGATTTATATCTGTATGTATTTTCCGATCTATATCTTTCACATCAAACCTTGAAAAATGATATGATTTTACCTCAAAAATAATGTTTTACGTATACCTCTATCAACACTATTCCAAACTTTATTTACTCAGAGCAGGACTTAAACCTTGCTCTTGACACAAGTTTTTTATAATGAGATATTATTTGTATAAATTCAATGAAAATTTTGTTAATCATTTTATAAAAATAAGTATATGTTTATTGATATTGCCATTGAATCTGTAAAATTGTTATTTTATTTCCAATGCCGGCGAATCAATTGATGACAAAGATAGCGACTCTTATCTATAATGCATTTATGACACATCTCTAATAAAATTCACTTAATTGGTAATAAAAATTTTAAACGCATTGCTGAACATATTTGAATCTTCAAAACTTCTAATAAGTGAATTCCATTACAAATGCGACAAACTTGACATTTAATCCTAAATCAAGTTTCAAATAGTTTAATAAAAATTAAATTCTCTTATTTTTTAAAAATAATCCATAAATTAAATAAAAAACTATTATTATTGTGTATTAGTTTCAAAAAACTTTATGAAACAAACTTTGAATAATAGTCTTTCTGTTTCTTATTATTGATATTAGAATAAGAAAACAATTAACTATTCAATAAAATTAAGTGTTTATCGATTTTTTACTTCAGTTTTTCCAATTGTGTGTTAAGCGCTAACTTTTCTTTATTTATATATTTGAGAACAATATTGCTATTAATAATTAACTTGAAAAATAGAGCTTTCCTTCAATTAATAACCATTATTCTGAAAATTTTACAGATTTAATGTGTAAATGAAATATCAGTTTTATAATAATTGCTAATAATTGTTGGATTGCATGCAATGTATGGAAACGTACACTTAAATAGTTATTTAACTTACATAATTTGCTTAACTTTACAATTATTTTTGTGAGATTTCATAACTATCTCAAACTATCTGACTGTTAGACTCAAGCGATTTCGTAAACTAAATAAATTAATTTCATTACAACTGCAAAAACTTCCCTTAAAATGAGTATTTTTTTATTTCCCAGTCAAGTCTTATTACCACTAATTATAATTTTGTTTAAGATATTTATGACGAGTGAACTTTTTTATAATAATGTTTAAACGGAATATATAGCGTACAAAAGTTGAATTAACTTTACTTTTGAAAAACTAATTGATTTTAAAAAACTAATTCATGATTTTCATTAATAATAAGTGAAACAATAATTATTTAAAGGAAAGTTTGGATTCTGTCCAAAAGCTTAAACCATGAAAATAAATTAATTTTCTATTCAATAGAGTATAAGTTTCATTAAAATATGAAAACTTCTAATTCAAAGTTAAGTGTATTTTCGTGAAAGTTTTCCTTAAGTGTATACAAACAGGTAAATAAGCAAAACTATGACCTTAGCATATATTGGTTAGACTTTGTTTGTTTGTCCAATTGTCAGGAACGTGAATGGACATAAACATCCATCGTTTCACTCGTAATGATGAGCAATATATCAGTGATGACCTCAGGATATTCACTGGCCTTGAGTTTGACTTTCAAATATTTTACCTATTTTTCAAAAATTCTAATTATTGCTCAAGAATTTCGTTAATAGCTCTCAAGAATATGTTATTTTGAACAGAGTTAAGAATACTCAAAACTTTTATTATTTTAAACATATTTTTTGTTACTGTGTTTCAATAACTTTTATCCCATTGCCCTCAAAATTGCAAAATTTGGTTTCTTTCCTACTTTTCTGGAAATTTTCCAATTTAAGTAAGAATAAAGAGTCGATAAATTTTAATGTTTTAATTAATGGCAATGTTTTCAAAATAATTAATCAAAATTAGTTTATATTAATTGGCTTTTTATTAAATGGCATAAAATCTTAAAAATATGCATAAAATCAAGAAATAAATGGGTTATTAATGAAGTGACTAATTATTAAAGTTGTTTACTTCAGTTTACTTATACCTTAATTTTGTAAAAATATAATCGCAATCATTAATAATTATAAATTGCTGTCCAATTGACGTCAACTCATTTTTTGGTTTATGTCATCTGACAATCATATAAACTCGAGATACGCTTCAACTGGATCTCAAGTTTGAAGGAATTCATGCCACTGGAATTCATTACTTGAAACATACGGTAGTTATGACTAGAGATAGGTTATGAAATGCTTTTACCAATTATGTAATCAAACAAATAGTGAGGTTTGTTTAGGAATAATTGTGAGTCAAAGTCTTTATTTTTATACATAGTATGCAAAGCGCAATAAAAACTCTTTCCTTAATTGTTTAATGTTTTGTCTACTATTAGTCTAGAAGTTAAATATTATTCATCCTATTAGTAAACAAATGAGCTGTTTAGCAATTAAACTTAACATCCCGTTTAGTGAACTTGTTATGACTATTTCAACCATTTTTATTGTAAAATATTTGTCTTCATAATTACTGCTGTACTCATATATCACATAAGGATTACATATTATCAAAATATGGTTTATTTTCAGTTATTTTCTAACATTCAAAGAAAGTCATTTATTATTTCTAAGTTAGAAATGATAAGAATGAGAAAAACATAAATATAAATTTGCAACTATTCCAGAACTTGATTCTTGGCTCACATTTTCTTAGAGTTAACTTTACTTTTTTTAAAGAAATGCTTTAATTGACAATTTTCGAAATCAATTTAATGGAAAATTTTTATGCTTCAAAATGTTTTAGTTTTCTTCAGAAAAACCCATTTATTGAATAAGTCTAAGTATTCAACTTCTCAAATGAATAAAACTTTTTTTAACTAAATTATTTCGCAAAACATTGAACTTTTTCCTTAATTAATAAAAAAGAATACTTTTTAGTGTCTTCTAAGGATTAATTGGAATCAAATAGTGTTATCTTAATTTGATTTTTAAAAAATTTTAAAAAATTTTAAAAAAGAAGAATCATTTTTATATAAGCTGAATGTACTATAAGCTCATTCAGATTGAATTAAAGGATTTCAATCACTTGTTTGAATACTTTAATTAATTTTCAGTTTATTTTTAAAAATTTAATTATTTATGACATAACCTGAAATCAATATTTGAGAAATGCAATGGGGTATTAGTGCACGAGTATCTTTGCATTGTTGCAAATCATTCATTTTCTGTTTGCGTGTGATTTCTCAATAATGTAATGATTTTTTTTGCAATAATACTATACAGGACTTGGTTTAGAAAAAAGTTCAAATACAATAACATTGGCTTTTCGTTAGAAAAATTGAATTCCTTTTTAAGAGTTAATATTAAAAATTAATAGGAGTTGCGAAACGCTTATTACTCTGTATTCTATACGTTGTAAGGATGGGTAAGGATAGGCAACAAATAGCACAAACTTATCATATGCTTAACTAATTCTAAGCATGATTTGCAACAACATATAGACAATTGTGCACTAAAAGTGAATCAATTTATTGCTAGAGAGAAAATCATTTGCAGTAAGAGGTTTTCATTCAATTGAAAACTTTATCACTTTTCATATACAGAATGTTCTCATTGGGATCCGACAGAAAATTCGTAAAATAAGATCTAAATCAAAGCATGAACTAAAGTAAAACATTAACCAACAGAAAATGTTTCTTAATCTTTGGAATCTTATATAAATTAACATAATTTTTAAAAATCCAAGAAATGGTTAATTGATTATCAGTTAACTTCATTAATGGACATCACCATTAAACAAAATACATTGAAATGAACAGATGAACAAGTTATGGCTAAGATTAAAAATGAATATAAATCCAATATAAAATTGAATGGAGTAATCCATTTAATTATTATTAAAATTTGTCACCATTTCAAATAATAGAGTTTTTCTATATTTTCTAATTAGAAAAAATGCAATTGTAAGCAAATCTGTAAAAGGACTTTAAAAAGCAAATTTGTTTCAAACAGATCGCATGCAATAGTAAACTGCGATTTGCAACTTTTATTTTCACACATTAATTTTTAAAATTTTATTTTTTCGACCTTTCGGGTGGTCACCGGTCTCAGCATGTTTTCAATCAATAAAATTTTAATCAGTAGACACATCAGTAAAATTTTATTTTTACTAGTTTTACAAGTTTTAGGTTTCTTGAGACAAGTTTTGCTTTGAAAAGACTTTAAGAACTTTATTACTAATAGATTATTAGTTTTAGAAAACTTTCAAAAGAAATTTTCTTCTAAATCACTAGTAATTCAATAAAGTAGTATTCCATTAAAGATTTGATGTTTTAATAACTATTAAAGCTCGAGCTCCAGCTTGAAAGACATCAAGACTTTCTACTGTATATCAAGACTACTGAATACCAAAATATTATCTTTTTTTATCATTAGTATAAAATTTTAGGTCTAATTCTGAAATTGCAATTAAAGTACTTAATAGGTTATAATAGGCGTTTGGGGAAAGTGAACTCAGAATATGACTTATCTTGAAATTTATTCGACGTAAAAAATATTAGTTTAGAAATTTACACTTTTCTATCATTTATAATATAGATTGACTTTTCCCCTCACTTCAAGAAAAGTAATGGAAATCTTCTTCTAATACATTTATGTGCTCTTACGATAAGTTAATTTATACCATAAATAGTCAATCCTATGTAGGGTCAAGACTTTCAGTCTCTCATCAGTAAGTTTGGACTCATTTACTAAATGTTTCGTAACTCTCTTGTAAGTTCAGTGGAGTGCAAAACTTAATTAATGATATTATTGCAAAATTAACTTTCGTTTTCATAGATTGATCAGAAATGAGTGTCAATTAAAATCTGTCACTCTTTAAAAATGATAATTAGTTAATAACTTAATTTGAAGGCAATTGCGTAACAGATGTATTGATCACTGTATTGAATATAGAAATAAAATAAGAGAATATTTAATGTCAAGTTCCTAATTGTTGAGTGTTTAACATCAAAATATAAAAGATCTCTTTTGAAGGTCTCTCAGATCACTTAGCAGTTGAGGTGCAATGATCTTGACTTTGTATATAATGAAGACATGAAATCAAATAAGAGAAAAAATCTTATCAAATGAAAACAATTTACAATATCATAAATCACTAATAAAAGCGAGAATTATTACTAACAGTCGGCTATAATTATCATTTGCAACTCGTAAGTAGAGCTATAAGACCTCAAATTTCTCACCCAATCAATTATTTTTATCAATTTCTAAAGTACTTCAAGCCTTTGATGTAAAATTTTTTTCATATTATCTCACTTTCCTTGAGTTCTAGAGCTTATTAGTTGAATATAGAGCTGGAGTTTATTATTAATTATGTGTTACGCTCAGAAAAGCAATTCTGAAGCAAACTATTTAATAATTATTAGTTGATTCAAAAAGTCAACAAAATATAATCAATTTATTCATTAAAATGCATTAAATAAGGTTTGGATAACTTCTAAGAAGTTTTGGCAAATCTTTTCCGAGTAATAACTTATGCAAACTCACGATAATTGATAAATAGTATAACTTAAGTCTCAAGCACTCGAACATATAGGATGGGAGTTGAGCTCATTTTCAATTATAATTAATTCCATTTGCAACTCATTATCAAATTCTTGTGATTACATTAGTTTAAGGTTAAAGTTACGCATATCTGTGATTGCATTCAAACAAATAAGATTAACAAATATTAAAATACAAAAATGTTGTTTATATAACGAGGGTTTCAGTTAAATACTTATATCAAAGTTATTTGATGTCATTCACAAATAAGATATAAATTGCAAATAAGATATAAATATATAAATGAATCAATTTAACGAAATTGAAAATAAGGCAAACATAATATTCAATTAATATTTAAGGACAAGTTCTTTATAAGAATAGCTTCAAAAGTTGGGAAAAAGGACTCATTTATCTCTTTAACGATCTTTGAAATGATTCAAATAATAAGCTCATACTTTGTAAGGTCTGTCTAATAATTGCCGAAAATTATGGTAAACAAAAATTGTCAATTAACTGATTTAGTAGATAATGGCTCGACATAAAAGTTATCCGCTTTTCGCTCTAAAGCTTGTCATCGCTTCAAAAACTATAAAGAACGAGAAGAATAGTTCAGTGAATCATAAAATACAGACAACACATGATATGGTATTTAGTTTTTGCTTTAAAATTGAGTAAAGTATGTAAAAGAGTATATTAGAGAATATGAAGCATTTGTTGGTGATTTGCGATCCAGTGGCAAACATTTGGTCTTACACTTGTCCTTGGCTTGGATGGCAGAGTGAATGTCTCACTACAAGGACGACCACTATTGCCAACCAACACAACACGTACGCCATTCTCTCAAAGGATTTTTTTGGTCGACTGACAGCAAAACATCATCAAAATGTAAAAAACGGCGCAATAAAAGTTTCAAACTTGTTGTCCTTCAAAAGTTAAAATACAGCTCAAGTTGATGTTGAACATAAAAAACGATTATAACATTTATGATGTAATGAAATTGGGCTCAATCTCAAAGCACTTATTAATCCAGTCTAACATTCATAACATTCATACATTCAATTACAAAAGTTCTTCTTGTAGTAGGAGTTACGAGGCGTTACGCAAGAGACCCAATTCTGTGTCACCGCTTTCGCAAACTTTACCATTTGTTTCTATTGATTGTATCGCATCGACCCCCTCTCCATCTCTCCTTCTTATCATTTCTTTCTCAAGGTGTCTAAAGTTCAACGAACAGTACATCCAATTCAATGGCAACTCATTTGATAACATATTCACTACTTATTAAATATTTACTTAAGTACAGTATATGAAAAATACTTTACATGATATATAACTACATTTGATGTATTACTAAAACAATTTATAATTACGATGAAATCATTTACCAATGAAAAAGATTTTAAAATTATGTAATTTTCAAGTATCTTCCGTTTTGGTTGATTTGGTTTCATTGTTTGAATCATTTCCAGTCAAAATTTTTAATTCTTCGTCTACTCGTTCTTTGGCTCTGACGACCTGTTATATTACAAATTAAAATACTATTCAATTAAAACTATTTAATGTTAATATAAAAATATTATTTATGTTTTGGACTAAATTTTAAAAATTTAAAATTAAATTGAAAAGTATTGGGCAAAAGAGCTGTTAAAACGGCGTAAAGTATTCCAGCAGTTAATCCCCAAACTCTTGGATTGTCTCTACAATTATCAATATAAACAGGTGTCGCCCAACCGGATCTCCATAGAGTTGATCTCCAGTTGCTTTCATTGCATAAGCTCTTGAGCGGCAGTAAAAAGACAGACTCGACTTCCTCTCTATTAAAGCTGACATTTAAGTCAATACCACTCAAATCAATGTATCCTAAAACTGGGTAAATAAGAGACCCGTTTAGTGCAGGAAACGGATTGAGTACACCATAAATTTTAATTTTTGACTCTTCGATACCGAGTTCTTCGACTGTTTCCCTGACAGCAGTACGAACTGCTTCGTTATTATCATCGGCGTCTTCTATACCGCCTGGAAAACAAACTTCTCCTCTGTGTTGAGACAAATGAACAGATCTCTGAGTCAGTAAAACACTCGGCTCTTTGTGCTCATTATGACAAAAAGGCACTAAAATCGCTGCTTTATATATATCTTTCTCTTCACTCGTTTTCGTATTTCTAACCATTTTTACATTTTTCAATATATTAATGCAATTCATAATGTTTTGTTCACTTAAGGCCTCTTCGTATACATTGTCTGAGTTTGCATTCACTGTATGACAGCCACAAAACTGATTATTTGAGAAATGGTTTTGCATTTTAGTGAATAAGCTCTGCTTTCCATTAACTGAACATAAAGTTTGATTAGTCTTGTAATGAGTCGAGTCAGTCGACAGTCTATTCGTTTGCCATTTAAGGGCTTTCTATTCATTTCAATTGTTTTTTTAGCCAAAACGTATTTCACATAAAATCACAAAAACTATTCAAAAACTATTTAATTAAGAAAAAGATACAAACCTTTGACTGTAAATAAAATGATCCGCCCTTTGACTTGTCGTTTACATCAAACAAATGGTTATAATTTTTTAAAATAACGTCTTTATTATCACCTAATTTAACGTTTTCGACGTTCAGTATTTGCAGCGCTTCCTAAACATAAACAAAGTTAACAATTAATTAAATGAACGCAAAAAAGACGAGAAATGAATAGGAGTTTGAGTTGAATTACTTGTAAATTCATTCCTAACTTGGCATTAATGGCGGCTCCGTTTGAACCACTTCTTGAGTCTCTTTGTTTGGCAGCTGTTTGACTGGCTATGAATGGATTGAATAATTGTTAAAATGAATTAATAATTAAAGAAATAGTGGACAAACCGGCGAACTCTTGTCTGAGAGCCCTCGAGAATGCTCTGCCCACCACTTGAGCGCCTAATATTACGATTTGTGCCAAATATTTTGCCTTTAATTCATTAATTTATTCTATTTATTCTGTTTTAGTTCAAGTCTTTCACTAAAAGCTTACCATTTATTTCAATTAATTTAAGGATAAATTAACTTTAATTTTATTATAAAATTTGTTTACTTTATGCTATTTTACGCACATTTAACAGATCATATGTTCTCTCATATAAGTGTTGATCAAAACAATTGCTTTTAGTGTTTCTGTGCTATAAATAATTTCTATAATCTGTACAACACTTGAAAATGTGATGAAATATTTCGCAATATTTCTATTAATAAAGTTATGCAATAAACAGGATTTTAAACATTTTCTCATTATTTTCTGGTTTTTTTATTAATATTTTTATAAGAAGTTTACCTTTTGCTCAAACTTTAGATTTCATTCTTTAAGCTCTTCTTAAAACAAATTTAAATTAAATGTTAATTAAACTTTTGCGTTAACTCTTAAGTGATTTAAAACTTTTCAAACAATAGTTAGTTATGAAAAACTTGTTACAGATGTTCACATAAGTCATGTTTAAAAGCAGTTAGAAATTTATTTTTTGATTTATATAACATTTGATTAATAAAAATATTTTCAAAATTTACATAAAGTTCTGAATCAAAAAAGAAAAAAATATTAATTTTTATCGTTTCCTAAATAGAAATAAGAAAACTATAGTTAGAAAGACATTGAGAAACAGTGAGTTCAATGCTTAATACATATACTTATTTCCAAAGATGACATCAACGTCTGGCACTCCTTTCGGGTGTTGATATTTCCTCCTATGGTCGCGATTCATATTAACCACAGAAGGACTTGCGGTTCCCTTTTCTAGTTCTGCGTCTCTGTCTTCCATTTCTCGCCTTTCATTGATATCAAGTATGAGTTTCTTCACCGCTTTCTTTTCAGCCTTTTCTGCCTCTTCTCTAGCCTTAAGAGTGAGAACTAAATCAGAATCGAGAGGAACGTCGACATTCTTTAACACAGGTTTGTTTCCCTTAGTTTTGGTCATAATCATAAAATTTATTGTCGACACCTCTTTGTCATCAGAGACCGCATTATTTACAGAGTCAGTGAAGGCGACACTCTTTTTGCCGGTGTTTCTATTGACGGGAATCACAATATCAGTATTACTTCGAACCACTTCTTGACTTCTAGAGATCAGACTTTCACTCATAAGTTTATCAAAATCTTTGAGGAAATCGTCGTCTTCTGGGCAGTGAACAGTTTTGAGCGCTTTATCGCGAGACTCTATTCCTTGAGCGTATTCGGCATCTGACTGAGTGTTCACATCACTACCACTTCCCTCATCGGTTGTCGTTTTTTGACGAAATTCCAACTGCTGTTCGAGCGGGTATTCGTATTCATCTTCGGACTCACTTTCATGATGAGAAGTCTCTTCTGCAATAGAGTCTGGTTCTTGATCTTCCTCTACTTCTGCAATAGGTCTGAGTCCAGAGTTTTGTTCCTCACTCGATTGCACTAATTCTGGTTCACTTTCGAGCTTAAAATTGGGTAAAAGTTCTTGTACTTTAGGCGTCAACTCCTTGAGTAAATCTTCAACACTCTTAAACGCGGAGTCGTAAGAATTGGCGAATTTGAATTTGGGTCTCAATAACAGTATTACATCTTTAAACAAATAGTCCATTGAAAATGGGAATGGATTATCTTCATTATAATTTTCACTCGATTTCTTAAACCAATAATATCTCTATTGAAATGTAAAAATTTGTTAATTAAAAATATCTTAAATATTGAATACTTTTTTATATAGAACTTAATCGAAAGCAGACCTGAAAGAAAAATAGAAAGCAGTCGAGCTTTTTCTTGGCGAGACCTGAACTGAAATATTGACCACAAGTTTCTAATAACTGACAGATAAGTCTTATTCTGCAGAGATTGTCGGGCGGGTCTATTTCACTATAAACTGAATGCTCATAAATTACACCATAAGTTACTAATGAATAAAGAACTTTAAAAACAACCGATGAATCAAAGAGTCTATAGTTATAAAGTTCTCCAAGAAATCGAACCATTGATACTCTTCTCTGATTATACTTCGGAACATTCATTTCCATTCCTAATCGAATGTCTTCAAGCATTCCATCGATAACTTGAGGTGCGACCCAGTCCTGAAAGGCGTTCAAACCGGCGAGTAAATTAGCGACACATCTCACGTTATAGAACTTTACATTCCATATAGAGGTCAAAGTTTTGATAGTATAGTATGAGCTCTCTGAGTCGTCCCAATTTAGTTTTCGAATTTGTCTCAATACCTTATCCACATTTGTCTTATTGAGATCGTGATATACAAGCTTTCGAATGTATTCTTGCATTGGAGGCCTTTCTATTCGGGGTATCTTTAAAATAAATTTATTTATAAGTTTCATTAGTATTACCGCTAAAGAGATATTTAATAAATTTTTATGGAACTGAGTTTGAAGTATAGAATAGTGATGAAAAATATCAGAATTTTTAATCCCAATCCTATCCCATAAGTTGAAACTAAATCTCTTCCCATGGGGTCAGATTTGAGATTTTCATCTCTAGTACAGAACCTATATCTTACAGCTTGTGATTCAGGCGGATTCGCAAAATAGTAGGCATTTTCAATCATTGTTATATATCTGGAATCGAATGGTAAAAGAGCTTTCTTTCTCATCATTTGGTCCAAAAGAAGTCTCGCTCTCATATGTGAATCATTCGAACGAAATAGAAATCGTCCGCAAGTTTCCAACAAATTGCACGTCATTTCGATGTGATGGTGACGAAAGTCTGATAAAAGCATCTGATAGTAAAATATAAATTAAAGTTTGTTCTCCAATAATAAATACTACAAAATATATACTTTAAGGCAGTGAAGAGCTTCTGATTTTGGAAAAATTTCAAACTTGACTAACTCTCCAATAAAGCGAACATTTTTTACTTTACTTTCAATGTTTATTTGATCTTTTTTTCTGACTAAAAATTTAAAATCCTGTTTAAGAAGAGCCACGATATCATTGGCGACGTGAGGCATAATAGGACTGATTTGGGCAGCAAATCGAGCATAAAATGGTAACAAATCTAATCGAGTTCTCGGGACTGTGAACAGCGCGCGAACCAATTTCTTGCGATTATTTTTAGTGTTAAGATTTGTACAGAAATTAATGGCCGCCCTATCGATCATATCTCTATTCACACAATTGACTAAAGTGGTGAGAAATGCATCCAATAGTACTTTATTTGATAATTTTGTAGAAGTCTCTTTAGTGGAATCGTCGTCACTGTCATCGGCGTCAATGTCAGGGCCCATAACAGGAATCACTACATCTTCAATATCATCCTCAGCTGTCTCCCCCTCTTCAAAAGTGTCCTCTGACTCGTTTGGAACACTTTCGACAATTTCAGACTTTTCTTTAGTTTCAGAATCTTTGACTTCTTCTTCAGTATCATTAATGACTTCTTCTTTATTCTCAGTTTGTTGCTGTTGTAGTTGTTTATTATCTCCATCTTTGACACTATCTTTGTATAAAATGGAAGGAATTAAAGCTTTTAAATCAGGCAAATGCTGATAAAAACTTCTGGTGTCCTCATCTTCCCAAAGAGCTCCCGATTCGAACTCTGGCTGTCCTTTAAAACGATTTGAAACATCAAAATTCATAATAGCATTGCTTTCCTCGTTATCATCAGAAAAGTCCTGAAGATCTGGCGGTAAATTTGGAAGATCTTCATCAAGAATATCAGCGAATTGTTGAGTAGAGGCCCATAACTTTTGCCATTCTATCTGTTTGGTCTCATATTTTTCTTTTCTTTCTTTAGGAACCTCTCCTTTCATTTGCAATGATTTACGAATTTGTTTTTCTTGATTTTGAAGCTGTTTGTGATCACTAATAACATGAGTGCATAACGACTTATAATAATCTTTTAATAAGTTTTTGACGCCTTTTTTTCGATCAGGTGGAAGAAAATCGCTTTGAGGTATAGTTAATAAATACTTTTCTGCCAATTGACTCATTTTTCTGGGAACAAAACCCGCGTAATCGTCACCGCAATGGCGACAAAATGATAATAAGATATTAAGATTACTGTGACTTTCCTTATCATTAGCCATCAGAATCATTAATAGATTTCCTAACACCGGAAGACCTTCTTTTGCGGTAAAAATACCGGAGGATATGAGTTCAGCGAATAGTCTGATATCGATTCGTATTTTTGAGGCATTCATGGCTTCGCCCGCTTTTTTGGGGAAATTTTTAAGCCAACAGTCGAGCAGTTGTGCAGAAAAATCAGGATATCTTTGATGTAGTGCTGAACAGATCTTCAGAGCCATTGCTATCTCATTGAGTTTGATCTTCGCCTCAACAATAGCTGACGCGACTTCTGATATATATTTTGTCAAATTCAAGCCATTCATGTCTTTAAATATGGACTCTTTCTGAGTGTCTGTCATTGTCTTCAACTTCTTGACAAACGTTGAGTTCTTCTTAATAGAAGAGTCGAGTCGTGCGAAAAACGATTCTTCAGGATATTTAATATTTTCCTTATTATTCACTTCTCTCTGACTTTGTTTCCATTTTAATCGCTCTTCAGTTTCGTTAATAAACGAAAGGATTTGTTGTTTTTCGTCAATTGTGTTATCATTTGTTTCGATTTCCATTTGATTACCATTTGAAGAGTCCTTCACTTCAATGGCATTCAATTCACTCTATTTTCATAATAAATTCACTTTTATTTCTATTTATATATCAATTAATTACAATTTATTTGACAAACCTTTGGATCCATTTTTCGATTACTATTTTCTTTAATTTAATTGTATTTAAAAATAATTAATTAATAAATTAAATGACATTTTTGTGAAACACATTTCAATGGTTATTATAACAAACGATGCAATGAAAACATATTTTAACAAAATATTAAGTTTTGGTACAAATTGTGAGAAATATTTATAGAGAAATGCAATCAAATAATAAC
>JAQGCH010001384.1:0-15949 GCA_034699485.1 Nanhermannia elegantula | reverse complement strand
ACTATTCTTTGCCACGTGTTTTGGACTTCAGACTAAAGGTGTGTTCGCCCGCATCTGAAACCAAACCGCACGTGACATAGTGGTGGAGGATTGGCTCGTTTTCGTTACCACAAAGATCTTTCGTTTATATTCGGCTCTTAAAATCATGGGTGAAGATAATACTTCACATAACACAAGTTTTTTGGGAAGAATTTTCAACAGAAATAATGTAATTTCGAATGTTGTATCGACACCAGCGATGCCACACTTATCGCCGATTATGGAAGAAGAGGAACGTCACCGACAACACAGAAATAGAGGAAGAACAGATATTTTTCAACAAATGGATCAAACGTTCATTAGAGATGGACCTGATAGTGATAGCTATAATACCGCTGCAGCCATTGGACACGTAGTCTCAGAACAGGATAGTTTAAGAGAATACATGTATGAGATGAGGGGTCATTTCAATCAAATGGCGAGTGAACTGCGACGCATGCAAGGGTTTGACCCAATTAGTTCAGAAGAAGTGGTCACTCAGAGCATGATAGGCAACGACGCGGAGAACCCGCACGTGGACGGCCCGCAAATACAGACTCACAACTCTAATGTAAGTCAAAATAGCGGAATAAACGACATAAATATGTCGGAAACGACACAACACAATCGATACAATGTTAATGTAAGGAATAACAGTTCTTTAGTCGACTGTACAGTAAATACTGTATCTGAAAACAACAATCAAAGTCATAATCCTCAAGATTTTATGCAAAGTTTTTCACAAAACAGAAGTGTCAGTCAAAACCAGCGCTCAAGCGAAATACAAAATAATAATTTAATGGGAAATAATGGGATAAATTTTAGTAACAGATTAGATCATATATATGTCCCGTCTCAACAACGAGATCAAACCCTAAACACTAGTCAAATGGGATTTTTTCCGCAAACAACTGCTGTAAATGTTAATCATAACAGAAATACAGGCGTAAAAAGGGTTTCATTTAATAATCAAAATTTTGAAGCAACTAATAATCTAAACCCTCATCGGTATGAATCAAATGGTGCACAACAACTGATGGCACCGAATTCGACACAATTAGCAGCTCCGACAGCCACAGAACAGGCCTTACAATTAGTAGCAAAATGTTTAGAAACTCAGATCAGCGAAAAAACGCTTTCACCTGAACTAAAAGGCGTTAAAGAGTTTGATATCATGTCAAACGCTAAGACTTGGATCGAATCGTTTGAGAATATAGTTTTCTATTCTGGTTATCCGGAAAACAAATGGAAACAGTTAGTCGGCAAACACATGAGTAGTTTTCACTCAAGAAAGTTTAGAGAACTATATGAAGAGTCAGGTTCATGCAGTTGGGCATTGTTTAAGATACTATTCATTGAGAAATTTACAAATAATTATCAGAAAGCCGTCGCCCGTTCAATGATCAAAAATATCTCTGTGAAAGATTTTGACAAATTTGAAGACTTTGTGATGGAAGCCAACAAACACATGGAAAACAGCGGAGAAGAGGATCCGATCAAATTTGCCGAGGAGTTGGTCGGAAAACTGCACCCAAATGTGCAAAGAATGATCATAGGAAACATGTTTTCCTTTACCGGCGATAAAAAAGACCTTTTGATGCAAATACTGTATGCAAACAATGCTGAACAGCAAGTTCAGGACTCAATGAAAAGTTATAAAAATAGTTTAATGATTAATAATAATAACAGAAATCACAATAACAGTCAACACAGAACTTTTATAAATAGAAATCTGAGCCAAAGCAATGCACAGTGCAATAGAAATCTGAATTGGAGTGAAACTCAAGCATATTATCAAAACCAGAGTCAGCATAATCAACAAAATCAGAGACAAAGTCCAAACCAGAACTCAAATAACAGATGCTTTCATTGCAATGGGAGTAATCATTACCAGAGAAACTGTTTTTACAGTCATTTATCTCCCGCTGAAGCTCAAAACGCACGAATTCAAAGCCTTAATAACAGAAATAATAGCTCACAACAGAACTTTAGGCAAAATAGTAACCGAAACAATAGTCAACAATTCAATCAAAATACAAATCGAATCCAACAAAACCAAAACCAAGGGAATGAAAGTCAGAACTCAATCCAAAACCAGCAACAATTCAATAATTGGGTCCCACAGCAGGTTCAGAGCAATCCACAGAACCGACAGACAAACAATAGACAAAATTTTCGACAAAATACGTCTAATGCTGCAATCGCAACAACCGTCAGTGCGGCCAACAGTCAATCAGACGAGGATTTAAACATCACCGGCGTCTCTCTGAGAGCAGAGGCACAGCCGGAACAGAGATAAGTCTCTCATTAACCAATCACTTCATGGGCATCAGACCATCGATCACAGTCATTGTCAATAGCATAAAAATACGCACTTTACTTGATAGCGGTGCCCAATACAACCTCTTAGCTAAAGAAGTTTCGGATTTAGCGAAAATCAAAAGCAGAAAAACAGATCTTTTGATTCAAAGCGTGTTTTCAGACGTAACAGAAGCGGCCGGAATTTGCGATTTCGAGTTTAAATTCTTGGGCAAAAAGAGATCATCGCTAACACAGATATTATCTGATATATCATGTCCTTTAATACTCGGCTGCAATTTCATGGAAAACTGTTGCCTAAGGATCGAAATGAACGGACGCAAAATAGATTATTTCGATTACAAGAGTGGTGAATATATTGAGATCGATCCCAATGAAGTGAGTTTTGAATTTAAGACTAAAACCATAGAGAAAAGTGAATTAAATTCAACAAAACTAAAGACCGCACCGAAAGAAACACAACAAATGACAACAACAAAAAGAAAGATCGATAGGCAATCGAATAGAATGGTTGAGCAGATATTCTGTATAAATGAAACACCAATTGAGAAAAGAGAAAGAAATTTTGATTTATATATAGATATAAAATTAGAAAAACATGAGTTTTTAGAGATGTTTGACTTAAGTCATATTGAAGACAATACTCTCAGAAATAAAGTTGAAGACCTCTTATGGGAATTCAGAGATATCTTCTCGAAAGATGATTTCGATTTTGGTTTATGTACGTGTGCAGAGATGGACATTAAACTTAAACCTGGATTTAAACCAATTAAGTCTAAGCCATACAGATATAATCCTAAATTTCGAGAATTTATCAATAAATGGATTGACATAATGCTGGAAAAGGGGGCTATACGTGAATCAAATTCTATTACTTCTGCACCACTCGTTTTAGTTAACACTAAAGGCAAACCTCCGCGACCGACAATCGATTTCAGAAAGTTAAACGACTTTATTGAAGCAGAAGAATACCCGACACCTACTTTTCAGTCTATTATTGATAATATGAATGGAAGTAAAGTATTCTCTATATTCGACTTAACGATGAGCTTCTACAACATAGCTCTCAAAGAAAACATTCGATGGTTGACTGCATTTATAACAGAACGCGGAACCTATGAGTTCACTCGAACACCTATGGGTTTGAAAACATCTCCAAAAGCATTACAGAAAGTAATTGACACTATTATAGCACAGTATAGATGGGATTTCCTGAACAGCTATATTGACGACTGGCTCATAAATTCAAAATCAGATGAAGACCACTTATCCCACATCAGAAAATCATTTGAGCTTTTAAGGGAACATCATTTAAAAGTTAAACCAAAGAAAACACAATTATTTAGGAAGAAAATAAAATTTTTAGGATTTGAATTGAGTGAAAATGGGGTTGAAATTGACAAAAATAGAATTAAGGCCATCCTTCAGATGCCTGCGCCTCGAAATCAGAAGCAGGTCCGCTCATTCATGGGGATAATGAATTTTTTGAAGGCTTTTATGGATTCGGAAACTACAGAACACGCAAGAAATCTGTTCAATTTGGTTAAAAAGAATACTGTATTTGAATGGACTCCAGAACACCAAAAGAGCTTTGACTTCTTTAAACAGAAACTAACAAAAGCTCCGGTACTGACACACGCTTCGGAGGGCTGTAAAAAGGTGGTCAAGTGCGACGCGAGCGCATTCGGCATTGGCGGCGCCTTATGTCAGATCGAAAACAACGAATTAAGGGTTATCTCGTATTTTCAAAGGTTATTAAATCAAACGCAACTAAAATGGTCTGTTTGTGAGAAAGAATTATATGCCATAATAGTTGCAATTCGTTTGTTCCGAAAGGAACTTATAGATAAACATTTTGTGGTCAACACTGACAACATAGCTCTTTGTTCATTAAACAAAACTAAGATTTATCACAATATGAAGCTTAGCCGTTGGGCTATTGAAATGAGTGAATTCTCATTCACTGTCATACATGTCAAAGGGAGCGAAAATGGTTTGGCCGACAGCCTCTCCCGGATGATAGAGGCGAAAGAGACAAAAAATGAGAATTCAGATGCGATTTCAAGTGAAAAATTAGTGGAATTAATATCAGCAGAAGTTAATACAGTTGAAGGAACGCAAACATCAGTATTTACAATAAAACATATAAATAGAACTCTCGGTATTGTTCACACCAAAGACTTTGATTCAAAAACTATCAAAAAAATGCAAAAGAAAGATAAGTTATGTCAAGACATTATAGAGAAACTCAAAATCAATGATAGAAAATATAAAAAACTTCAGCAAAGATTCAAACTATTTAATGATGTCTTATATAGAAATAAAAAGAAGAGCAAAAACCCCATGAATAGGTCTTTTCAGGTGGTTTTACCTGAAGTAATGATTTCCAACATTCTCGAGGAATATCATAAGAACCCCTCCAATGGGGGTCACTTCGGCTCAACCAAAACAGAACAGAAAATTGAAAATATCTTTTGGTGGACTGCTATGAGAGAGTGTATCAGAACTTATGTTAAGTTCTGTACAGTCTGTCAACAGAACAAAATGCCTAAAGACATGCCATTCGGTGTTCCGCAGGCCATAGAAGTACCGCACCGGCCTTTTGATGTGATTAATATTGACATTTTCGGAAAATGTCCTTTAAGCTCAAGAAAGAATCTATATGTCATCACTACCACAGATAGAATGACTCGTTTTTTAATAGCAAAAGCTATACCTAATCAAAATGCAGACACAATTATAAAGTTTTTAGATGAATGTGTTTTTACACCACACTCAGTGCCACAAAAGATAATCAGTGACAGAGCTGCACAGTTTATGGGGAAAAAGTTTCGGTCCTTTTGTCGAAATATGGGGATCAGCCACACGCCGACGTCCAGCTATTATGCAGCAGGAGATGGCTTGAGTGAGATCTCGAATCAAAAGCTCTTACATTTTCTGCGCGCGTATACAAATAGAAGATCCGTCAATTGGGACAAATTTGTCGACTTAGGAACAAAAGTTATTAATAAACAAATTAATGAAACCACAAAATTTAGTCCATTCTTTTTATTATATGGTTATTCACCTGTTAATGAGTTTGAGAGAAGACTCAAAATCAAAGAAATTGATGTTGAAGAGGACTATCTGCCGATCAAACGTGATTTTAAGGGAGAAGACACTGATAGTCAGTGCTCTGAAGAGGAAGAGTGTAACACACATAGTGAGTTAGCTCTAGAAAACAGTCTGACAAACAATGCATGGCTTAGCGCTCGAACAGAGGCGATAAAAAACATAGAAAAAGCTGAAAATCGTTGGAAAACATTTAAAGAACAGAAAGTAAGGCAACCAAAATTCGTTGTCGGAGACCTGGTTTGGACTATTGACCGAACAATTCTCCTAAACATACCCAAGAAATTACAAAAACCAAAATTTGGACCGTTTTTAATAATAAAAATAGTCACTGAAGGCGTTTACAGAATAATAAAAGTCAAAAAAGACAAAAAAAAGACAAAATTTGTGCGAACAGTGAACGCAAGACTCTTATTTCCATATTTTGGTCAAAAACCGCGTAATTATGACACTCTTATGGAAAGAGCTCGAAAAGGAGAGTTTGAGTCCCATAACAATGAAGAGGAAACGACTATATGGGATGTCAATGACTACTCAGAATGGAAAGAAATGATAGAAAACGACGTAAGACAACAACAAGAAGAGGAGATCGCGAAACAATATGAACGCGATATTTGCGACGACTACAGCACCGACGACGACGTTCGTGAATATCATTAACAAGACCCAGAACAGAAAATTAAAGTTTCAAAACTTCTACAATAGTCTCATAATATAACAAAACAGTTACTCTCAACAATACATAACTCAAAAATAATATATATGAAGCAGTGCTTAGAGATTTGGTTTCAATGGATGCATACATAGGAATCAGAGAAGAGCTTTGCTTTACATATATTGTACGAATGGGTACGAATAGTTAGTGCACAACACTTTAGACCCATTAAACTCATAACTTATATATAATATAAAACTTTAAAGCATAAGAACATTGAATTCTTTGAAATTTACTTCAGGTATAAACAGTAGAAAGTTTTCGAAACCTCTGATTGTTAAAAGTTATGTTAGTTTTATAGAAACAGTTAACATGTTATCTAAAATTCTTTGCCCAAGTTTTCGGTCAAGGATTTGACCTCAACTTTCTGCCGGGAGTATGTTATGCGCGAAAGCGCACAACAGCGCAAATTACTAAACTCAAAGTTCAGATATAAAATATTTGAAGCTCAAGGAAAACATAACTTGAGTTACATAAGAAATATAGCTTACGATCATCATCATGAGAACCCTGGTAGGGATCTAAAAGTTCAGAAAACTCTGACAGAACTTTAAAAACTAACAGAACTTGAATCTTAAAAACAGGTGGTTTACTATTTTAAACATAGCTTATCGATAGATTACTTTCACTTTTACTAATGAACACAATAGAGGGTATAAAAAGAAATAAAACATTTAGTTTCTGTTCAGTCTTTGTTCTACATTGTGATCAGTCTTTGTTCTACATTGTGATCAGTCTTTGTCTACCTTTTGTTCAATAGGTTTCAGAGTTGGAACGGCCGCCACTCTGGTAATACCTGTGTTTAAATGTATCAAATTTTGTTTTAATTAAAAGTTTAAGTTAAAAGTAATTTTAGTTTGTTTTAAATTGAAGTCATTTGAAAGAGAAATAGTGGTGAACAGAATTAAAGTGTCCACAAAACATAATTTCAAACTATTCTTTGCCACGTGTTTTGGACTTCAGACTAAAGGTGTGTTCGCCCGCATCTGAAACCAAACCGCACGTGACAGCTATACCTATGCTTTCCAATTACTGTTTTTTCAAAGTTAAAAAATCCCATATTCCACAGGTTAATATCTATTATATATGAGTTGCGAAGCAACGGGCACGGCTAGTTAAATTAAAAATGAATTAAAAATAAAGATATTTTACAATAGAATTAACAAAACAACAAAAGCGCATTTTTTCACAGCATAAGAGTTTGAACCGGTTTTAAAAGTTTTGCTTTTCAGTGCTTTGCACACATGCGCAATGAGTTAAAATCACATATAGAAAGACTGAACTTAATTTAAAATTAAAACAGTTAATTAAATTAGGATATAATTTATATTCTAAAATATATTAAAACTATTAATTGAAATATAATTTGGACATTATTTATATACAAATTGAAAAAAAGGAAGGTTCTTGTTCTATGTGCTTTTCATTTTCTCGTCTCTGGTAATTATTCTGGCAATTTTTGGCTTAAAAAGTATATAAATTTTATCACCGGTATAAAAAGCATGATATGTAGCAATAATGAAAGTTTTACAGATAACAATAACAATAGATTGTACCTCAAAATATCATTCTTTTATTCTCAGTTTGTATGCTCCTATGCTCGCATATTATGTTTGTGTAGTGATGCACAGGTAGATCAATTTGTTTCTCAGTGACGGGCACGTTCTCGAGCACATTACCACCGAGGTCTTACAGAAGCCCCTATTCTTAGTAAATTTTCATTTAATTAAACAAAGTTAATATTTAATTAGCAAATGAATATACAAATAAAATTAGAGCGAAATTAAAAGTAATAAAATAGATGTTAAACGAGCCTTTAAACTCATTAAATATGATGACTTGATACTCTGTAAGTGCTCAAATGTAGAGCACTCCTAAAGTGAGGACTTCGTTTCACCTTAAGTGTTCAATTTCATTTCCTTCGAGCATAAGAATGACCATCTATAACAATTTTTGACACAGCAACAACTCGAGCACGCTCATCACCAAGAATGTGATATTTCTGGTCAGCCATATATTTCTTTATTTCTCTGTAGTACAGTCTTTATTTTATTTGCGCAAACAAAAGAATTACACATAATCTTTGTGCAAAACAGAATATTTATTTAAGAAAAACATAGCAGACGCTTAATTCTTAAGTATCGGCGGCCACCGAAAAACATGTGGAAATCCACAAGTGGCTCGCTGGCCAGGTGTTGGGCAGCGTTGTCTTATATTATAGAATTATCTAATCTTAAGATTATAGGATAGCAACATAAAAATAGCATTTGTAATATTAACGGTTTTAATAACAGTTTAAATACTATATTGTTAGTGTACTGCATAAAAAATTTTTACTATCTCTATCTCTAACTGCCAAATAATGTATTATATTTATTAATTAAATAGCGATATATAAATTGAATTGAAATTATATTATATTTTTAAATAATACACAATGTTTTAAATTTTAATATAATTGAGTGATTAGATTGTGATTAGTGAAAAATATTTTAATAAAAAATAAATGTGAGACGACCAATTTTAACAAAGTGAGAGATTAGTGTTTACGTATAGATTCTAATTTGTTTTTATTTATGTCAAAGTTTTTTTTGATTAAACGGTAATTAATATTGAGTGAAAATTATTGTAAATTAATTGAAGAATTTTAGAATAAAAATATACAAGGTTAGATTTTTAAATATTGTGCAAAATATTTTAAAAACTTTGTTATATTCAAATGTTCCTCATATCAGGTTAAAAGTTTGGTATAAGTAATTTATACCATATATAATTATACAATATATGCAATTTTTGAAACCATTCCGACTACAATAATTTTTGCTTCACTTAATCGAATCAAGCAGGTAGGATAAATGTACTTTTAAAACTATCATAAATGCCTTTCATAGATATTTTGTTATTATATGCTTTCAAATAATATCAAACAGCTTAGAAAATACTTAATTTTATTATATAAATCATCGTTCAATTGGATTATTTTTAAACATAAGATAATGTCAGAAATGATTGATGAGTTCAATGCTCTGAAGTTGTTAAGTGAAGATTTCAAGAATAATATTGAATTGCTATTTGTATATTCGAATTGGAGTATTGATAATGAGTTAAAACAACTAATATTAAAAGAATATAATTATATAATTGTAACTAAAAATGATTTGGTTTATGGCTTTGGAGGAAACAGTTGGGGAGTTCTTGGTTTTGGGCACAATCGAGTTGTAGATAAACCAACACTTATTGAAGAGTTGAGTCACAAACAAATAATTGATTTTAGCGCTGGTGTATTTCATTGTATTGCGCGAGATATTTGTGGTCGTGTTTATTGTTTTGGTTACAATGAATGGGGAGTTTTAGGCATTAAGACAGAGGACAGTGCTTTTCATAAACCTGTATTAATAGATTGTTTAAATAATCAAAATGTTATTCAAATGGACTGCGGTTATTGGCATTCAATAATATTAACAAATTTGGGTCAAGTTTATGCCTGGGGTGGGAATCAATTTTCACAAATAGGAAATGATAGTAATAAAAATAAATTAACAAATATTAAATTGAACGCATTTTATGACAATCAGTTGACACCAATTAAATTGAATGCATTTAATGGAGAAAAAGTTGAAATCATTTCATGTGGTGCTCATCACTCATTAGCTCTCACAGAGAATGGAAGAGTCTATAGTTGGGGTCGTAATGATTGTGGTCAGTTAGGAATCGGAAATACTTCTGACTCTATTATACCGAAAAAGCTTTTAGTCAGTGATAACTCAATGAATGAAATAATTTTTAAAGGTATAAGTTGTGGTTATAGGCACAGTATATTACTATCAATAAATGGAGATTTATATACATTTGGAAGTAATAATTTTGGACAATTGGGAGATAAATTAAATGGGAATCAATTGATTCCATTAAAATTACAAATAAATGAATTTTTTGCTCAAATCAAATCACAAAATGCATTGGTCTCATCAATTGCAATGTCAATTGATTATAAATATTATATTTTTGGTAAATTTAACGGTGAAATTATTGAATCTCCAAAACAAACTATATATAAATCATTTGACGAGTTATACGTTAAAGAACTAAATATAACACCAAATCCATTAAAATTAACTGCAAATGATTTTATGCCGTTAATGAGATTCAGTAAATACAAGTTAGAGTTTAACGAAATCTCTATGATCTCGAGCGGAAGCTTTGGAGTCGTTTTCAAAGCACTAAATAAAAAGACAAAACAGTTGTTTGCTATAAAAAAGATTCCGTTAACTGATTCTGAAATAAGTGACATTAAAATTCATCGAGAGTTAGAGATTATGACAAAAGTAAAAAATGATTATTTTGTGAAATGTGAAGATTCATGGGTTGAAAAAAATTATTATACATCCGAAGAATATAATAAACAAAACAAAGAAAATATGATTCTTTATACAGATTTAGTTCACCCCAAAAATGCTTACTTATTAATAATACAAATGGAATTATGTATTAAAAATATTAATCAAATTATTGAACAATTGAAAACAGAATTACAAACTGAAGAATTGCAAAATTTCACTCCAATTCGTTTTTATATATCATGTGAATTAATGAAAGAAATATTAGAAAGCGTTGAATATTTGCATAAAAATAATATAATTCACAGAGATTTGAAACCAGAAAATATTCTGATAACAGACGGAATGAATGGAAGATTTGTTAAAATCGGTGATTTCGGTCTCGCTGTTATGCATGAACTCGATAATGAGTCTCACTCTTCAGACAAAGGAACTGTTAGGTATATGGCACCAGAAGTGAGTAATACGAGAAAATACGGTATGAAAGCAGATATTTATAGTTTGGGTGTTGTTATGGAAGAATTGTTCGGTTTTGAATCTAAAAGGTATAAACAAATCATTTTCAGAACTATTTACTAATTGACTTTCCTCTAAAGTTCTTTTAATGCAATGAATGACTCGATTATTCAAAAATATAAAAAACTTAATGCATTGAACGGTCAAATGTTATCAACTAAGGAGAAGTTTCGACCAAATTGTAGCGAAATTTTAAAAGAAAAAAGTCAATGCTTTTTATCATTACATGAATTGATAGAATATCCTGAACTCAAACTAAATCTGATGTTGAAAACTGAAATCAACTCAATTGATGAATGTTTTCATAAGTATTTTCTTAAAGAAAAAATAAAAACATTTCTTAAAGCATTCGATATTATTAAGCAAAATATTTATTCAAACATAGAATTATCAAAATTAAATGAAACGTTAGAAAAATTAGAAATAATCTAAATTTTACTTTTTTATTAGCCATAAAAAGCATTATATAAATGAATTACTGACACATAGATTCTAGTTATAGATTATAGATTTAGCCGAGGGTTAGATTGAGATATTCGGTTAAAATTGAAAGCGCATAGAACAACTTTTCATTTTTTCAATTTGTACATAAATAATGTCTAAATCAGGCTCTCATTTGAGGAAAAATACGTTTTGAATGCGTTTCAAAACAATGGAAATTTTTTTTAACAAACAATGCGTTTTGAATGTATTTCAATAATTCAATAATTCAAATACATCAAAGTTCAATAATTTTTAGCTTTGATCAAAAATGAGCGCTTATAGATTTGTTCTATTTGTCCGTTTGTTCCGTCTGTCGCCGAATATATCTCGAAAACGGTAATAGGTGTTAAAACACTGATTTCATATGCGTAATCAGCGTCCCTGAGAACTGATAAAATGATAACAAAAGTCTGTGTCCATTGACCAGTGGCCAAGTTACCGACGGAAAACTACCAATACTTATGCTTTACTATGGGAACAGTTAGAAATATCAAACAAGTGGTAAAAATACATTCAGATCGCGCTTTGTAAACAGTCATAGACTGTATACTTTCCCTTGTTTATATTGTAATTTTGTAATAAAAATTTATAATAAAATGACTTTTATCTTTAATTTTATTAAGTGGAGCGATTACTTGCATTTTAAAATTGATTTTTTAATTTAAATATAATTTGAACATTATTTATGTACAAATTGAAAAAATGAAAAGTTCGTGTTCTATGCGCTTTTCAATTTTAACCGAATATCTCGACGCTTTTGCCCACACACCGACATATTCCTGTAAAAATTGCATTGGTTTTCAACATGGGCTTCAGTGATTAGAAAAAACATTTTATTAACATTTATTGCAATCCCTAATAAGTAAATAATTAAATATTACAAATTATTGTTAATATCAATGCTGTGTTTAAGATAAATATATAATTTTTGTCAAATATAACTCTAGTTTTTCATTGTTAACTAATAATTAATGATTTATTAACTATTATTAATAATAGTAGAAATTTATTATCATTTATATAAAAAATTATATTATATTATAAAAGTTAATCTTGTTTTGAAATAATCAACGAAATAAAACATAGAAATAATTTTTATTTTTAAATATTAAATGATTTTATTGAATAATTTTAAATATTAAGAAAATATGAGATATTATTGAAGTGTTTAATACTTTTAAAGAATTTAGTGAAGAATTCATTGGAAATATTGAGCCCTTATAAGTTTTTGGTAATTGTTATATTGACAATAATTCAATTCTATTAAAAAACAATAAAAATAATTAATTAATTGTTAAAAAGCGATTTGGTTATCGCCTTTGAAGAAACAGTTTTGGACAACTTGGGTTGTATACAATTAGTGCCGTAACCAGCTTTTTTGGTTAGGGGAGGCTAAATATTAAAAATTGCCTTGTTAAGATCAAGATATATTGAATAAAACATTTTATATAATATAATTATACTAAAGCAATGTTTTTTAGCAATTTCACTGTCAAAAAATCTAATTTTATTAATATAATAATTAATTTTTCTGTTATATATCTGTTAAATAAAATATCTGTTATTGAATTACTAATAGAAAGAGCACAACTACTTCCTGTTCATAAATATGAAGCAGTGATCAAAATAACCAAATACTTAATAATTAATAAATATCGCCAAAACTTATAATGGAAAGAATAAAAACTGTCTTCAGATAACACCAAAAAAGATTATGAAAATACTGTTTGTATTCCTCATGTAAGAAATGTGTCCACAAAAATAAGACAAATATAACACAAGAGTTGCTTATTCTATAATAAAGACTGATATCTACTATATTTTTCTATAATCATAAGACTCCGATATCAAAAGAACTCAAATGTGGTATTTATAAAATCGATTATCTTTCTTGTCATAAATCTTGTATCGGAGAAACCAAACGACACTTTAAAGTGAGGTAAAAAGAACATGAATTGGTGAGAAAGAACTAGTGTTGAATCAGTTCCAAGAACGAGAACAAAATTAAAAAATTGAAACTAAAACATATCAACGGTTGCAGAACGTTGTGTTCCTGAAAACAATCAAATAGATTGACAAAAGATAAAAATCATAAAAACATCAAATAATGAATTCAAGAGAATATTTTATGAGTCAATTGCTATTAAAGTTTATGGAAATAACAATCTAATGAATCGAAATACTCTAAAATTTATACCTTATGTTTGGCATAAATTTCTATAAAAGTTTTAACAATGCATTTAGTATTAAGACAAACGCGCGCTGACTATTAACTTATATCTAACTATTGTTCATATTTTCAAATATTATACAAAGCCTTTCTGTAAATAGAATTTTTAATACATCTTTGCCCTAAAATTACAAAATTATACAACAAGTGTTAAAAATAGCTTTAATTATGTTAACTTGTTTACAACCTGTTATGTCAAAGTAAATTTTTTGCGAAGATAAATAATAAAGTAAACTATAAATTTTTAGATGATTTAATAAGTTGCATAGGTTATTGAGATTACATTTTCACCATTTACAGAATGACCATGAAATGTAAACCTAAAATATAACATTTTTCCACATTGTCACCGAAATTAGGAATTGATTAAAACAATTTAAGCAAAATCTGTACATAAGTTTATATACTGGGTTTCAATTTGATGTATATTTTTCAATTATTTTACATTAACAAAGCCTATTAGAAAAATTTACTTGCCAATATTAATTTTCTAAATTTTAATGCTTCTAAGTGAACCAATGCAAAAAATCAGCTTTACATCGACAACTTCGTAAAAATTAAACTTCATGTGAAATAAATGCATAAACTTCTAAAAAATAGATGTTTCCTGTTACAGAACTTTTATTTTATCATAGGAAGCATGAATGCAATTAATAATTATTAATATTATGAGTAACTAGACGGATATCCCAAACTACGAAAGGGCAATTATATTTAAGTAAATAGCCGTCCCCCACCGATTTCACACTGTTTCTCTGCAACTTTAATAAATTTAATTATTGAATTCTCCTACTAAATAATAAATACTTCCATAATTCTAATTTTTCTAAATGACAAACACAGACACCTGCGGATAATTCTGTCTTTACATTTTACCCAAAAAGTACATTTTACCCAAAAGTACATTTTAACCTAAAATACTAACTTATATTGATTATATAGAAATATAATTAAAATTAGTCTTTAAGCCTAATCAGAAATAATTTGATTAATGCTTCCTTTAATAAATTGAAAGATCCGTATAAGGAAACATTAATTTATGAAGTTCATATAATATTATGCATTTATTTGATTTGTTGAGTTTAATTATTGTGAAATTCTTTTGTGAGGTGGTTTAATCGTTCTTTTGCACTGATTCACATAAAGGTTTAAAGCGAAGTTTTATGGAAATCAAAATTATATTAACGATAAGTTTTATATATTCAACTCTATTCGAAAATATAAATGTAAGAAATAAGATATATCATAATAATAAAAATTACTTATAAAAATTTTATTTAAAATTTATACATAATAGTTAAGGTTCAGATATTATTTTATATATGTTTTAGTATAAGCGGCGCTTTTTAGCTTAATTGCTCAATATTGTAGACGTTTTACCAGCTATTATCAAAAATTCTTGGTGTTCAACACTGGCCACCTCAATAAAATCATTATAACTCGACAATAAAAATAGATAATTTAAAAAAGTTATATTAAAACCTAATGAATTATGATGTAAAAAATGCCACAAAATTGTTTATCATAAAATACCCTTTATACATCGGGATAAATATATTTTGCCACCCCTCGTCAATCAATTCTATCTGAAAGGGGCTGCAAGTCGGACAATAGGTTTAGACGGTTAGGTATGATTATATATATTTAAGCTATGCTTATTAAAATCTAAATTATGAGCTTTTGTATAAGACTTTTAGCGTGATAAAATTTTTAAATCACAATTTATGTGCAATTAAGATACTTCATACTAACAAATAATATTGATATAAGTTTCGAGTTTTTCTCAAATTTCTTGCCACTGATTATAGTAAAGCAAATCTATTAAGTAAATAACCAAAGTCTACTTTTAGCCCCCTCTCCCACATGCACTAATGTATTATCTAATAAGTACGTACTCTTGAGCTTTACCACCTCCTCCTCTCAAATGTAAGCAGAGAATATAATTAAATTTAATTAGCATTGATTAGTAGGCGCCAAAACTGTAGATAAATTAAAACCTTCAAAGGCATCATATGTTTGTCAATTTATCGTAAATTATAAGACAATACAAGTCGAAAAAATCTCTTGGAATGCTGTTTTAGAGTCAATTGCTAAAGAAAATATTAGGTTCTTTTATGTTTGCCTTTCTAAACATAAAGTCGGCACCCCTGGTCTTGAGCTTACTCCCTCTCAATGGTTTAATAATAGAGGGTGAGTAAGCCCAAGACCAGGGGTGCCGAC
>JAQGCH010001383.1:0-15949 GCA_034699485.1 Nanhermannia elegantula | reverse complement strand
TGAGTGTTTGTGTGTGTGTGTGTGTGAGAGTGTGTGTGTGTGTGTGTGTGTGTGTGAGCTCTAAAAATTTTTATCTGAGAAGACCAAAAATAATCGCTAAGAGAAAATTCTGAAGCGATATTCACCAAAAGTATTTATGTGTAGCTTTCATTTTGTTTTATGAATGAATAAATATTAAAGAAATTGATTGTATTGCTATTTTAATAAAAATCAAGTCAGTTTCAATATTCAATAGAAAAGCTTATTATCTCTAATTAAGTCATTATTCCTTAGCATCTGCGATACATACATACAATACAGAGTACATTAGTCCCAAAAATAAAATTAGTGAAAACTATTTGTATTTCTGCAATTACTGGCCTATACTTAATGTATTTTTCGGACAAATTTTAAAAGTTGATTAATTTTTTTTGGTAAACAGTAAGATTGGTCTATTATTAACTGATATAATTGAAATGGTGGGCACATACTAGCGTTTACAGGTATATACATAAAAAAACATTCTCATAAATTGCAAAAGGAATTGTTTATTTGCTTTATTCATTGGTATTATGTCATTATATGATATTATTAAAAAATCATTTTCAATGAGGGAATAATAAATTAAACTTTGATTTCTATTATACTTAGGATTCACTTATAACTGAACATAACTGATAAAGATTTCAAGAAAAAAGGCGACTCATAATCATTATGCAAAAAAAATAATATTATTCCAGTATATAATAGAGAATATGTTTTCCAAATAATAATAAATTCTATGTTTATCTTAAATGTATTTTTTTATTCGTGTTAGAATCTAATCTTGAAAAGTATACCCCTTTCTAATAGTTAGCAATCGAATAGAAAGTTGATTTTGAAGAAAGAATTGGGATTCAAAAATGAATTATGACTTTGAGTCAGTATTCAAGTATGAATAATAGTATTAATTTACTCCTTTCGGGATGCGATCACTTTCTTGATGGCATATTGATGTAAATTCATAACACGGTTCGGCGCATAAAATAATTTACTTCCAGTATATTTACACATAAATACTGGATAAAAGATTGCAAGAAAAAGTATTTGCATTAAATTAATTTATAATAATTATAGCGCTTCACAAACGTAAGTGTAAAGTTATTTAACCAGAAATGAGTCGGTTCATTGATTTTTGAAGCAACTTATGAATATTTAGAGCCCATGTAATAACGTTAAAATAGCACTAATTACAAAGTGAGTTGAACTTTAAACACCCCTTAACTATATGGCGTTTAACAGTTTCGTGAATTTAGCTAAAAATCCACTATTTTTAATACTCCACTATTTTTAATGAGTGTATTAAACTTACTCGACTTCTCCACTATAGAAAATCTGAGCAAAAGTGGATCTCCGACTTGTGCAGAAGATATATCACTTCCGCTGCGATCTGTAATCTTCATGGTCACATTCGGCGAATTAACTGTCGCCGAATGACTTCCTGTTGAATCAACGTCTCTGAAATAGTAAACAAATTATTCAAATTCAGGTAAATTGTTATCAGGAGAGGAAAGTTTGTGAATAAATTAGAATTATATATGAGTCAAATTAGATCTTTTAGAAATTGTGAGCAGATAAGTGTTTCGTTATATATGCAGCTTGTCTTTGATTTATAAGCTAAAGTTGATCGTTAATTTTGTTAATAAGGGGCGGACTGTAACAAAAGTTCAATTCTCTCACTGTATATCATTATAGCTGTCTCTAAACTAAATGTTTCTTATTTTCAACGTATAATTGTTTTTAAAATCAAGATTAATAGAGGAAATCTTGAGCTGTCATCTATTACTGTGAGGTATATCTACTCTAATTAAATAAGTTCTTCATTTTGATTGTAACTAACGGTCGCTCAAAGAATTCACTTTTAATTATTCAAATGAACTCATGCTTTAAAAGCAAGAGTTTTTTCAACCTTAAAATTGTTTGAAATTATCATTTCTAAGACAAGTTCTATCAGTACCAGTAATTTGGAAAGAATAGAAATAATTGGATCACGTTTTAGAATAACAATTATAGCTTAAAACAAAAATTTAGTTACCCGTCAACAGCGAGGTTCACATTATTTGAAATACTTTTATTTGAGAGATCGTATTTGCAATGTATGCTTAATCCCAAATCTTGTGTCGTTACTATCATATCATGATGTTGTATAACTATATCGGTAGAAAATTGGCCCCGACTTGACTGTTTAACATCACATTCCACATCATTGTACTTCATCTTAATTTCAAATTCCAGACTATTACTGATATCATTAACGCATATGTTTGGCTTTGTTTTTGCATAAATTTTTCCGTCAAACACTTTAGTTGTTTTCACTTTTGCTACCATTTCTCGAGAGCGACACAATATTGTGACTAAAATTTTAATAAATTATAAGTAAACACAACTATTAGTGTCTAATTATTAGAGACTCCAGAAATGGGATGGTCTTATTTTTTGTTGATGTCGAGAAATAGACGTCAGGGCACCTAATTCTCAATAATTCTCTAAAAAAATAATTTTGAAAGACCTTTCTCTCTATATTTAAGATATAGCGCTATTTTCTCTATTTTATATGTTTAAATCTATATTTTGCTATTTTAATGCAAAAATACTAATTTTAATAAAAAAATTTATCTGATTTCTTGTTGAAAATTTGAAAGTTCTTTAACGAAAAACAAAATTTCCAAAAATTCCCTTTAAAAAATGTGGAATTTAGTAAAACAATTCTCCACCTATCTCTTTTGAAATCAAAACATTAACTTTTAAACTTAAAGTCCATTCAAACAAAATTTGAAACTAATATATAGAGAAATACATTAGAACTCAATAAATTGTATTTTTCTTTAACAAAACAATATTATATCAAATAATTTTCCATTTATTATTCCCCTATTTGTGTCCCTCAGAACTGTCTTTTAGTCCCTATTCCGGAGTCTCTACTAATTATAAATAAAAGATTGCATTGCAATGAAATTCAAGTTTTCTAACCATTATAACAAGACAATAGTTCATAAGTAGTTGCGCCGGCAATTTCTATATAAGGATTTTCTATATGAGCCAAAGAGTTCTTATCCAAATGACTCGTACGGCAAACACTATTAGACGGATCTCCAAAATCAAATGAATGGCATCGATACGGACTTATCAAACATTTTTCTTTACATTCTTCGATAGTTTTCACATTTTGATAGACAGAGTCTACGGTTTTCAAAATTTTGCCATTAATAGGACGAAAATCACACAATTTTGTTGGCTCTGAAATAGTTATCAATCATATAAGTTTAACTGGTTTACTGTCAAACCTCACTATAATTATAGTTCTTTTGCGATATTAACCTTGAATACAGTTGTTTTCAACATAATCTACAGTTCCAGATGATGGTCCGTACTTTCGTGATCTCAGATCATTGTTAACATTAATAGTATGCCTATCCATATCAGAAAGAGAACATTCATAACTCTCACTGTCATAATTAACTGAACGACACTCGAAGTCTATCTCATTTAGACATAATTGCATGCATTCCAATCTTGTCATTGCTTTTGCTAGTTTTTTATCCATCCTTTTCAATTCATATCCTTTGACTCTTTCAAAAGCCCAGCCGCGATTGCATGCCTTCTTTTTATCTGTCAAAATATGACAAAAGATTTTTTTAGTTCACACTTTCATATTTTCCTACCTTTCACTTGTTTGCAAAAAACTAAGTGAAAACTTTTATTATTCTTCTTCAATTACAGTCTACTTCAATTACGAAAATTCTTATTTAGTTTTAGTAAATTTTTGTTTTCATTTAGTATTATTCTATAGAATTGCTTTCAATGCTATGCTTTCATGATGTCAATGCTTTTTCAATTATATTCAGTGCGAAGTTTCATTATTATTATTATTATTTTAATTCAACTCATGATTTCTATAACTCAGTAAACCGTGAATTTGAATGTTATGCGTAACTATTGATATATTTGTAATTAAAGTTTTTTTTAAGAATTTAAAAATTATATCAAGTCGTGCATCATTTCCCGTTAAAGCAATAAATTTAGCAATTTTTTTCTTAAGCCATGTTTTTACCATAAATTTTGATCCCGCTATTGAAAGCTATTGATAATTGACTTTCCTAGAGATATATTTTCGTGAAAAAAATTCGTTTCACTTTCGATTTCAATTTAAATTAAAAAGTTTCTATTTTTATTGCATAAATCTAACGAATTGACATAACATATACAGAGTACAGGCATGGTATGTATGCACTGTATAGTAGACATGAGAATTTTTGATCTTATAGATCTCGATCTCGTCTCACGAGAAAGATTTGGTGAGACTTTTTACGAGATGAGATCTCATTCTCGAGTCTACTCTAAAGCAATAACTCTTATTTGTAATTTAGTGCAAAGCTTGAAGAAAAATTCATATTTATAGTGCTTTCATTAAACTTTTCATCATTACCTGAAAGGCATATTTTTTGGGCATAAATTGTAAAAACTGGAAACTGAGATGGAGTTAATGCTTCTGGTCGTTCAGTTGCAGAAGAACTTAATAAAACACATAATCCGGTCTCAAAATTAACTGATTTGCAGGTGTCGTTTGATAGACACCAATCCATGCATTCAATGAGATGCAGCACTCCCGGCAACATTGTCACTGTGTCTGATGGGGCTGTGAATACATGTCCAGTTATCAACTCAAATGTCACCAAACCATTCGAACAGTCTATCATAAAAAATAATTTCATGTCAATACGAATATATTAAAGTTAAAACTTACAAAATATCTGTAAATATTTTTATGTTTGAAAACGTATTTTAACTTATTTGAACCTAAAGTACTGATAGTATCAGTCAAGTGATTATTATTATGATTTTAAAAGTTTTAGCCTTTACTTACAATAATCACATATAGAATATTGAATTTACATAAATTTTTTCAACAAAGGATATAATTATTGATATTTTCTATTCAAGCTTAACAAATGTTGACATTTTCGCACAGGATTTGCTGTTTCACTATAATTACCGATTTTTTGCATAATCGCTAACACGTGTATTAATAATCTCAATTTCATACTCAGACCTCAGACACTGCTTTAGATTTGAAAACCCTCTAATCTCTTTTGTTTGTGATGTCTGTTATCTAAACAGCACTTCTTTGCTCTCAGCAAATAATTATCTGATTGAGTCAGCTTTCAATGGCCCATAATTATGACCCTCTGAGACAGTTTAAAGTTATATCCTATCAAAGATGTAATTTTCCTATCATTTAATGTTTTAGTGATTTAGTATACATAGAATATCTCTATGAGAGCTCACTGTAAATATCCAATACGGGCTAATTAAGTAGTTCCACAATTGAACTTCGACCCGATAATTATCTCTACCCATTATTTTATAATTTAAGTTAAGTTTGAGATTCCATTCAGTATACATTATTTTGCATCATATTTTATATGCAGGCTTTACTATACAGGCTGTATATACTGTTATTTTTCAAAGTTTTCTTTTTCTCAAAATCTCAATAAATTTCAAAATGAGAAACGAAAAAAATGTTTTTTTAAGTTTTTATTTGAATAATTTATTTATTGAATACAAGAATCTAATATACAGTTATATTAAACCGATAGCACCAAAAAAATTATGTAAATAGTTTTGAAGAATACATTTTTATCAATACTCACAATTTTTTTGTCCTGATATACTATTCGTTAAAACTAATATCACCAGAAAGTAATGAAGTAGTGATGAAATAGTTCTTTTGAAAGTCATTTCAACTTTTAATTTGTTTTCCATTGAAATATCAAATTTTTTATAAGTTTAAAAACTTTTGAAATTTGAGATAAGTTATCAAAAGAACTCAAAGATTGTTAGCCTTGGGTTAAAACAACAAATATAAGAAGTGAAAGCTTTCTCGAAAGCTTAAAATGAAAACTTTTGTCACTTATCACAGATTGAATTAATAAAGTTAGTGTTCAATTTGAAAGCATCTCACAAAACAGTGTTTAGCGTTTATTCTGCGCTTACTATGAATAGAAAACTTTGTTTTGATAAAATAGGAAGTTCTTAAGGCTCACCTTAAGACTGTTGACTTAAGGTATATTCGGTAAAAGGTAAATCACTTTCATGAGGCGAACATTTAAAACAAGCCACAAATGTTTTACTAAATTGAAAGCTTTATCACAAACTTGCTTCACAGTGAATAAAATAAGTTATAATAGACTGCGTTACAGAAAGTTTTTAAAAGTTAAAACTTGCTATGAAAGCACCCGACCTGACCTCAAACAAGTAGTTTAACTCATACGAGAACTTGGCATTGAATGAAAGGAGACTTTGACTGCTCTGATGGGTAAGTTTGGAAATGAGGAAATGAAACTTAAAGGTAAAGCCGTCCGCTCGAGATCTCATCGCGCAGAAGCACTAAATGTCAATTCTTAAACTTCTTTCTATTCAACTAATAAATAAAACTGTTTTCGACAATATTTCCATACTGTTTAATATCAGACCTCATCAGTCAATTGCCTTATCATTGGATTTAACTGTAAGCAGCGGTTGGCTGACCTCTCCTTTCAGGAGAGTTCGCGAAAACATTACAGGTATTGATACACAGGTAATGTATTCTAAACTTTATTATAGGTTAACGTTAAGTCCATCTTAAGCTCATCATTAATATTCTCATAGAGTTCATGATTTTTAGCCTGGAATTGGTGTTTAACATGATGTGGGATATATTTTGGAAACATTTTATTGTAATGTTTGTTTTGCTCTGTTTTTTGCGTTCAAAATTTGGCACTTTATATAAAGATGAGACTAAACTAAACCTTAAGGAACACCCCCTAATCTCATTGCCCTACCTTACGGAGTAAAGTTACGGCTATGGTTTTTGCATTGAGCCTTGACATTAGCGTAAAACCTTGTAAGTAATTATCAGCAGTACATGCTTTTTAATTTTATTGCAACTTCTCAACCGATTTTGTGCTAAAAAACTGTGGGATTAAAGTTACACCAGACATAACATTGAAAACGAATCATAATTTATGACTTTGGGGTTAAAGTTTTCCGGAGAGTTCGTAATCTAAAAATTGGTTGCAATCTCTTTAGTTTATTTATCTTATACTCAATTAATTTTTAATATCTGTAAAATATTGATCATAACTTCATTAATAATAATTTTAACACTAGAGTTAACTCTAACTTATCATTATTTCTCAAAACTATCTCAAAGAGAAATTTTTTTTTGCTTCAAATTATTGATCAAAAGTATCTAATAATGGAATAACAAATAGGATAATAGAGGTCGTCGATTGAGTACACGATTTATTTGAAACATATGATAAACAAATAGCCCTAATATGCAGAGGTATATAATTTTTTACACGCAAAATATGATATAGTTTTGAGTTAAGATATGAATACCGAATCTTAACTGAATGCGACTTAAGTGTTGGGCACAAATAAAAGTGAAAGCATGAGTGCGTTCACTTTCATATTTTCAAAGTAATTTAGTGAACCATCTCTTCCAAGAGAAAGCAAAAGATTGTATCAAAGCGTGAATGTAAGACAGATCGCTAATTGCATTAAGACTTCAAAGACTAGTACACAAGAATTTAACATCATTTTTAATGATAATAACTAATTACTTGTATAGAACAAAACAAAATTTGAAATATTACAAAAAATAATATAATTAAAGGGAGGAATGATCTTCTGTATGTAAAATCAGTGATTTGTTATAAGCTTAACTCCTATTAAGACAGTCATTTCGAGAAAAATATGGTTTTGGTCAGACTTATGACTGATGGAAAAGAAAATTTTAGTCAAGAGAGTCATAAATTATAATGCTTTTGAATTTTGCTTTGAGTTTAAGAAAATATAAATTATTGTTTATATTGATTTATTTGATAAACAATGATTTGAGTAATTATTTTCTATTATGTAAACTTACATAAGATGTTATTGAGAAAAATGAAAAAGATGAAACAAGTTTACAAATTTGGGTGCTATCTTATAGAGCCAGCACAAACCGTCAATTTCTTTTCTTGCGATAGCTTTCGGGAAAATATCTTTTGTTTTTACTAATAATTATATGCAATTTTATCATTAGAAGTATCACGAGTTCACTTCTTGTGTAATAATTGAGTTCCTTTTAAATGTGAAGCGAATTCATAATTAAAGATTCAAATGTTTCAATCATTAATTTGAATGAGAGAACAAACAATTCATTAATAAAAGCTAAGCTAAAATTTATGAAAGTATAAGACATTTATGTATTTTATGAATTTATTAAATTTGAATACTCATTATGTTGTTTTCTTTAAGAAGCACTGATTGAGCTCTAGATAATAAATGTTTTTATCTTAAAAGTGAGCTTCAAATTGAATAAATTTCAGCTTAAAAGGTTGAGAATGAGAAAGTTGTTTAATTTTTTAAAAGTCATATTTTCTAAAGAGTGAAGCACTGCTCTGCGAAAGCACTGGTTACTGCTCTGCGAAAATAATAAATTAAACGATAAATCTATAATCATAAGACATAAGACATAAATCTTGGGTTTGCGGAAACATTGACAAAACTTTATACATTTTTAATTAAAAAAGTTTAATCAAAAAAGCTGTCCACTCAAAAAACTGTAATTATTTAAGTTCTATTTCAAACTTTCTCACGTTAAAGCATTTCAATTATAAGTTAAATCACAGCTAAAATGTGAGAGAATAAAGAGTTCATTAAAAATATACACCATATAAAGGTACGCATAAGTTATTATGCTATGTCTGTACCATATTATAAGTGTGAAAGTTATATAAAGAAATACTCAAATGAATGATATGGTATTCCAACCAAAAAAAAAGAAAATAATTTTTGAAATAAAATCTTTGATTAAATATTTCGTGAATGAATTCGTTATAATTCAAAGTAACTTAAACTGAAGAATTACTCAATTTCTCAAAGGTTTGAGATACGCCTTCGTTCTAGACAGTGATTTGATTGCTTCTAATTAAAAAAAAAGTCTTCGTGTATCCTTTCCTTAACACAAACATGAGAATAATTTCTTAATCAGTGATGTGCACGCTTTGGTGCTCGCTTTCGGGTAAATTTTTACTCTCGCGCTAACGCTCGGGGAAATTTGGACACTGAGCGCGCCTCACACTCGGGTATAGTGAGTTTACCGAGCGTTAAGACAATAATAGCTGTAAAAAGTGTTCACATATTATACTTTCTAAAGATTCTACGAAGCGATTCTATGTCTAATTCTTTAAATACAGCCAGCGCTGAAAGGATGACAACAAAGGTTTTTTGGCCATAACTTTTTAATCGGATAATTCCTTCACTTTCTAGACCGCGTTAGGGTTGCGGTTTTTAATGAAAATCATTGAAAAGCATTTTCAAATATATAATTTATTTAATATTAAAAAAAAATTTCAGAAAACATAAACCCTTTAGGGAAAAATACAAAAAATCTGTTATAATTATAGCAACACAAAAGGTTTTCGATTTTAAACTCGAATTACAAGAAATATAAAACGGTGAAATTGATCCAACCTATTAACCAATTATAGTTAGGTCAGTCTAAACCTATTTTTCTCAGTTGTATATTCCCGAAATGGCCGGATCAATCCAGAGGTCACAAAACTTAGCATCACCAATCCGGTTATTTTTTTTACATAAGTTACTTTATAAGTAATGTAGAGTATAAGCTCAAGCTCAGCCTAGACTCCAGGCTCGACTCAAGGGTGTTTTTGAGCCTAAGACTCAGTCTCTGGGGTTTTCGAACAGGCTCAGGATCGGAGTTTTCAAGCCTATGCTCACCATTATTTATAATTAAAAACTATTTAAGATGTTTATACTTTATTAATATAACATGAGTAATAAAACTTAACCAGAGGTAGGGTTAAGGGCCTGATTAACTAAAGAGATTTTTAGATCATTGAGTTTACTGTATTATAACTTTAATCGAGTTAATTTAGTTAGAGATTTGCCAAATATTGAGTTTTCAAATAAAAATTATTATTTAGATATTAAACCAATTAATGCAATGATTTGCGAAATTTGAAAGTGTTTGGAACATTGAACCATTAAACAGAAAATCGTGGTTATGCTTCTTATAAAAGTTTTCAGTATGCAGATGGCCGTAAACTAGCTGTTGAACTACAGAACTTCCATTTTTTAAGTAATTAAATGCAGGTCTCTTCAGTTAATTACTTTAGTATAAATTTTATTACAGATTTCGATTTTAGGTTTTTAATTCTATAGCCCCTGAGGCCAGAAATCCTGGTTACGGCACCAGTCATACATAGCTTCAAAAGAGGCGTAATTATTTATTATAAGCTCAATCTATTGTAATTTCTAAATAATTAGCTAACAAAATATCGATAATATAAAGTTATTAAATCATACAATTATTATAAGTACAGAAAAATGAGTTATTTCTAAAATTTTAGTTTAATATTTTATAGCAGTTTTGCCGTCATTTTTCATTCAAATTTATTCATTGTTGTTATTCTTAAGTTATTAATTAAATAATTTCTTTGTTTTCCGTTATTTCAGCCAAAAAAGTGAATTTGAATACCTGTTTCATTAGACGCCTAACATTCCTAACATAAGTTGATTAAAAATTTTTATTAATTTGTTTAATGGTGTGTTTATCACAAGAGTTAAAAAGTAATAATAGGGTTTAATAACCTTATGGTTACTATTTCTTCATTAATTACAACTAAATCTCACCGCATATTAAGAAGAAGTGTTGAATTTTGCAAATAAGCACGAATGCTAAATGTGAATAACCCTAAAAAGTTAGCCATACATGCGTTCGAACGCACAAAGCATTAGCCACACAGAGCTTTATTTGTCTGACACAATGCCATCATAAACTTGAATCCCTCCTACAGTTATGACTAAAACTATTTCTTAAGTATATTTTGTAACTCAATTTTGTTTCATAATAAGAACTTCTATATGTATTCCATTCACATAAAGCTATTTTTATAATTTCTTATTCATCATAACATTCACAAAGACATCCATTATTTATGATAATCATTATTATGAGTACTATTTGTACACTACATCTAATACTTTCTTTTCTCTTTAATTATTTTACCAAAAGTTTATTATTTTCAAAACGATAGACTATAGACCAGGTTTTGCCCAATTATGTTCCCAAACAAGATGATAACGATTGGCATTAAGACAAACTACTGATTGAATAGTATATAAAAGGATAGCTTTTTAAACATTAATAAAATAATAAATTAATGCGGTATACAATTGGTATTAAGTTTCTTAATGATAGGTTAACAAACTTATGGACGAGACAGCCATTGCATCGATGGACAGTAGGATACTATGATAATGAAAGAGAAAACTACTTACACTACAGTATACGCATCAGTAAATTTTCACATACCTGACCAGCACTACTCCATTCCAACTATTTTTGATGATTTTAATTAATGATTAGTTCCTTGTTTTTGAAGTGATAGCACTGTATAAGCGGAGGAGTAATATCAGGATTTGTTAAGTGAAATATTATTAATATAACTGGTAATAATATATTATAAGTAAAATATTTGAGTTCAACCATAGTATACATCATAGGTTTCAAACCATTCCTAATCGGACCGCTACCGGTCCAAAGAGCTAAAGTTTTAACATTAAGCTCTATGAGAACCACGTGATTATTAGAATGTAAGCGGTCCGCGAGGCAAAAAAGGTGGGGAACCACTGGTATTCATGGTTTGTATACGGATCGTCATTGTTTTTTATTTTAAAAGATTTTAAACATGATTTGACGAATCAATAAATTCGCTTTAGTTTTCATCGAAAGTGCTTTTTAACTACAGTTAATTTTAATTTAATGAAGGGTTAGGAGCTTATAAAATCAGATTTTTGGGTGATTTTCATGAACTATTAAATTCTTATCTTTAAACAAATTAAAATAATATAAAGCATTCATAGAATTTTACACAAGATATCAATGAATAATTCTTAAGAGATCATTTACTTTTACTGCACATAAATTAAAGTTAATTGATTCGGAGATAAGTTTTAGAGATAATGATTCATTATTAGACTCAATACAAATTAAATTCTGGATTGAGAAAAAAGTAAACTCAATTGAAGACCTGTAAGTAATTTATAGATAAAGAAAAGGCTAACATACGTATAGATTCCTATTTAACCAATTTATGTGAATGCCTAAAGTCTTGCCCTTAAGTAAGGAAAGGGGCAAATAATTGCAGTCATCATAGGGTTAGTTCTGTAGATCACAATTTATGATTATAAACTTGCGAAAAAAATTCGTGCATTAATTTGGGTTTTTTTTCTTGAGTGTAATGAGTTTGAGTTCTACTAAATAATAACATTTATTTGAAGCCGCCCTTTATTTTAATACATAAATTACTAAATTTTCTCCGCCAAGAAATGCATCTTAGCTTTTAAAGCATTTTACAGTATTATGAGTTTAGTTGTTTTATTGCTTCGTCACTTTGCGAGCAATTTCTGTTTTTCCATCTGAAGAAACATTTAGAGAGTTTTGATTTAGAGTGGATTCAACCAAACCCTAATTCGACTTTAATAATGCAATCAAAGCTGCATGTTTTCAAGGCTGCAGAATATGATAGTTATACCAGTTATTACATAGTGATGATTATAGTTCTTATTTTGCAAATGCTTTCTTTGTAATAAACAGCCTTTTCTTGTTATACAATACCTGAAGCGCATATATTGCAGGAGGTATTCAATTGAAAACTCGCAAAAACTCATCCAATAAAGTAAAGTGTGTTATGTCAGTCAAATTTTTATGGATGTTCGTCATTATCTTTGAATTAGACCACACAAACTTCTTTTTGTTTCCAATTTAATTTCGGTTGTGATCATTTCAATGCAGTACTGGTTTTACTATTTTGTTATTTCGATTTCTTTAGGAAATTATTTCAGGTTATCTTTGAATTCTTATGGGTTGTCAAGAGATAAATCTTACGCTTCGAATCAATTATGATTTGAATGAAGCGATTAAATCATTTTCAATACAATTTTAGTTTATATCAAGAATTAATTTGAAATCTTATAATCTGATTAAAAGGCATTCAAATAACAAAAAGCCTAATATTGTTAATTTATTTTTAACATCACTCCAAATAGAGTATCATTTCTTAAAAATGATTCATATTATAAGAGACAGACATACAGAACAGGCAGAAGTAAACCCTATTATATTCCATACCTGGAGTTAATCACTGAAAGAAACTTTATTTAATATTCAAAATTATGATTTATTACGTTGTTTGAGTTCACATATAATCATATACTCTCAGTGAGAGTGTGAAAACTTTTTGGTCGTATAAGTTGAATATTTAGTTACCTTAGGAAACACACATACATGTGAAATACAATTTATTTGAATCAAAAGCTTTGATGGCATGAAAACACTTCATTAGCATAAAAGAGTACACATGAGGTACAGTACATGAGTAACTCATGCGGAAAGCTTCGGATGCGTTATAAACTCGAATTACTGACAAACCTTACAAGTTATGGATCTCATTGAGTGCATGTATTAATCATAAAAACATTTTGATCGTTAAATTGCTTGAAATACACTTTTTTGATGTCTCTCTTTCTCAAAGCAAATTTGCTTTTATATGAACTTCAGATCAGCTTTAACTTTAAGACCACAACATTTTGAAATTAAAATTCTCAACGAGTTTAACCAAAAGTCATAGTAATTCAAGTATAAACTGACCCAACTTTCAAATAAAGCCTATTAATCATACTTTGCTGTAATTATTCTCAATTCAATTAAAACTTTTTGCAAACTATTTTTAGAAAAAAATTTTAAAGTATTATTTGTTTGTTCAACAACTTTGTTTAGCATTTAGTATCTATTTTGTGTTTTGTTTTCAATCAAAAGCTCTAACTTTTAATCTCTATTTTCTAAACTTTTTTTCTTAAGTGTAAGTTTTTTAATAGATATTATTTAATGACTTGAATTCATAGCTTTAAATCCAGTGCAAATCGTTTAATACTTAAAACTTAAGTAAGCATTGAGTATGAGTTCAGTCATTCATATATATTAGTGCTTTTTGAGTTTAACCTGAATTAATTAGAGTTAAAGTTAAATTTTCAGTCTATTTATTAGAGTAAGAGTTAAAGTTTACATTAACTTTAATAATTAGAGTTAAAGTTAAAGTTACATTAAAGTTTAGGAATAAGTTTAAAAACAGCAAACTCTAAAGACCTAAAAGTGATTTATTGTAAATAAAAATTACTTTTCTTTCTAATTTTATCGGATTAAGAAAATTACTTTTGCCTGAAATACAATTGCCTGTAATACTGAAAACTCTCTCACTAGGAGCCTGAGTTGCAGGAATAATTATTATCACTATTATCAGACATTTTTTGTAAAATTTGTTATACATTTAGTGTTATCATTTAACTAACATAAGATCTAATAGAATGCATGTGATCAGTGCATTAACCTCATCTGTTAATCCTTTTACCCTTTTCTTTGAAATATTTATTTTAATCTTAAAGAATACAGGTGTGAATGGGTGTGAAGGCTCATAACTTTAACTTTAATAATTAAAGTCACTTTTTTTAAAGTCAAAGTTTAAAATTATTTTTATTTTAATATTTAGTTATAGTTAGTTATAGTTATTTTAATATTATAGTTAGAGTTATAGTTAACTTTAACTTTAACTTTAACTTTAACTCGAAATACAATAAAATTAAAACTAATATTAAAGTTACTTAAAAAGCACTAATATATAGAGTCTATTAGAGAATAACCGACAGGAATGACATCTTTGGACAGTTTGATAAACATTTGGCAGACATTTCACGGCTGATATCAAGTGAGGTAACAATTGACTTATTGGTCAATAAAAAGGTATAAAACATTGAAATTAAAGTCAAAATAATGAGTGAATTATGAAAACCAAATAGGAATCAAAGAATGGGTGGTCTGGTGTTCGGCAAATTGGCGTTCATTCGGAATGTGATTTACGTCAGACTTTCTCCGTATGAACAGAAGGCTTTCGCCAACTTCGGGTCCAACTCTTGGCGAGGATTTAAGCGCGACTTCAATAGTGTGGTCCCGTATGCGAGTCCACCACTTTTGGGGGCGTATCTCATATACGTTTGGGGTAATAAAGAGAACGAAAGACTTAAGAGAAAGGACCCCAAAAACTTCGAAAATGATGTTTAGAATTGAATTATTATTTTGTCATAAGATTTAGTTTTTCTCTCTATTAGTATTAGAGTTAAAAGTTGTAGACATTCAACACTGTTTTGGTTAACATTCGGTTTAATTGTAATTTAAAGTTAGAAACAAATAAACAGACTTTTAATAAATTGCGTGAAAAAGTTTTATTTAAATGTAAACATAATTATAATAATTGTAAACATTTTATTACAATGTATTTAATTGAAAGTTAAATTAAATAAAATATAAATATTATTGAAAGCAATCATTGGTTAAGCTTTTTATGAGCGATCAGTTCTCGCAAATTGTTTTCACTTTCTTTCACTTTCGTCTCATTATATGCTTTGCTCTCTTCTAAAGACTTCACTTTGAGCTCATTAGAGCTGATCCTGTCGTCCAAGAGTTGACTGATTTGATCCATATTTCGCATGACAAACATTCTGCCCACAGATTCATAGAGAAGACAATCTTTAGGCAGAGCTGTGATCTCATTGTGAGTGAGTCGAGAGTGTTGTGAATTTCTTTTCATGGCTTCGATCTGAAGATCCATTTGTTTCACTTTACCTCTCGTTTCAATCACTTGCACCTGAAGTTCTTGAAACGCTTTCTTCAGCTCTAAGTCTACGGTTGAGGACATCTCTCACAGAACAGATGTAATGAATTGATTTGAATTGATATGAATTGAAATGAGAAACAGTTTATTATTATATAAACATTTAGTTAAAGCACAACAGAGGGCAGTCTTTCTAAACAGTAATTCATTTA
>JAQGCH010001382.1:0-15954 GCA_034699485.1 Nanhermannia elegantula | reverse complement strand
TAAAGGAAAGTATGCGGTTTCTATTTTATAATCCTTTTCTGATTATTATTTTTATTATGTATTGTACTGAATAAATGAGAGCTTAATTTAATTAAATATAATTGAGTCAATATAAACATGAAGATATACTGAACAGTAATGCACACTAACTGTAGAAAATTTTACAATTTAACAATTCTTTATATCTATCCGTCCAATTAAATTGATAACAAAGTATTAGAATTTAATACTTTTTAACTTTTTTTAAGTATTGAAACTTTCAAAAGTTTTGTATTCATTGTTGAACATGAATATAAAAAACTTGGCCCTGAAATGTACGACACTCTTTATATTGAAAAGAAAGAGAAAGCAAATTACAAGTAAACTGACTTATAAGGTTCAAAACAACCTGAATCTCTTGTTATAAAGGCAGGCAAGAGTCCAATTCCAACAGAGAATTACTGTATTTCAACAAAAATATTCAAAAAATTATAACTTATCTAATTGACTTTACTTTTTTGGTTGCTCAATTACAATTAAATTACTTAACTTTTTTGTTTCGTTTGCAACGTTTTTGATTCACAGATTAATTTTTTAAGATTCTGTGAACATGTTTTCGGTCGCCCTGTGGCTGACATTTTCAAAGAGATATGAAATAAAAATGAATCCTATTTGTTGGTGTGAGTGCTTTTATAGTTGAGAGAGTCAGATTCACATTTGACATAAGGGTTCAATTATCACTGTTGGTCACTTTAACACAAATAAACAAATTTCTATTTCTGATCACTTTTCATGATTTTAAACAAATTACTATTTCTGATACAGCTTTTGTGATAGAACTTATTTATTTAAGAGTCTATTTTAACTCAATTTTTTAACCCGGATTCTAATGCAAAAGAGTTTATTATATTTTGAGATCCATTTATTAAAAATGTTTTTTTAAATATCTATTTTGGAGTAAATACTTAAATATTAAACATTTAAATTCTAAACATATTTCAGGTAAAGTTTCATATCTTTAGACCGATATTTTCACAATTGAGCTGTTGTTCTATTTACTCAACTAGTGATAGCGTCTCTTATTGTGAATATCAATCATTTATATGATTTAACTTTATTGTTAAAAGCAATAATTCTTCAAAGGGTAGGATTCACCAGAGCTGACCAGTTTTTATTGCTGTTCCAAACATTTTTAAAATCAAAAATACTTATTTATTGCTCTAAAATAAAACCAATGAAGAAGTGACTAAAATTTTAAAGTAGATATATATTCAATAATTCTGACTCAAACTTTTGAAAATAGATAAATAAATAGTTTTCTCACAAAATACATTAATTTTAACTTAAACAGCAGGTTATTAACGCTTCAAATATAAAAATTTTGATAAAAAACTTTTACTTCTTATTTAAGTTTTTAAAAACAAAGTTAAAGACATAAAAAAGACTAAGATACAGCATGTCTGTTAAAATTGATAGTGTAACTTTTATTTTTACATAATTTATTAAAGTATGAAACTCCATTAACTTATTATAGGGATTACATTAATTATATGCACAGCTTTAGATTCATACATTGCATTAAAAAATTCTAAAATACATAGTTAACAACTTATTTAGTGTTCATTTTCAACAATCATTGTTTAAGCTGTAATAAGTTTATCAGCTGTTTAATTATTAGTTTAAATGCTAATAGAAAATAACAATAGTCTTTCAATTCAAAATGTTTGTAATTTATTTTATTATTTTTAGCATAGATTAGGCCTGTGGGCAATTTTTAGGTTATTATAACTTTTTTGGGCACCAATTTTTAATAGATCTCAGATTTAAGAAGTTGTGCGTTATTTTAAGTGAACTTTTTTTAATTATTTTATTCACACTTGAATTTAGTTATTTTTTACAAAATGCCATAACACTAGTGTTTTCGGGTGCTTTACAGCTACCCTTTATTAGTGGAATATTACTAATTAAGAGTTAGTATGAGTCCAGTTTTGCGATGAATTTGACTTTTGTTTATACGACAAGTTGAACTGAGACGTTAATTTGATCCACATTTATGTTTATTTGTTGGATACTTTACTTGAATTTTGCCCGAGAGCTCATCAACAAAAGTCGAAACCATATTCAACAAATAAACATAAATGTGGATCAAACGTGATCGTGAGCACTAACGCTTGAGAGTTTATCAACAGGTCCTAATCATGGCTAATCATTACTCCACTTATAATAGTATGAGATGAGGTTTGTTTTAGTGCAATGCAGTTATATTCTGCACAGAAGACAACTTCTATAAAAAACAAGTCCAGCGAAATCAAATCTATGAGTTATTGTCACTGATTGTCACCAATTGTCACGATCTGGGGGGCAAAGGGGTATAGAGTATCACACCCTGACATTTTGTTCGAGGCTACCCCCTGTCAATCAACAGAAGAGTCCTGCAGACCAATTTGAGTATAAATAACCATATATGTGGTGCTCATAGAAGGTTATGTTTAAAGTGGATTTGCGGACAGGCAGGCAGTAGTTCTCTAACACGGTTTGCAAACCTATGGTATAATCTTAAATTGGGTATACAGTGGCGATGCCCTCAGAAAATTTAGAGTGAGGGGCATAAAAAACAAGAAAAAATTTGATGAATTTTACTAGTGTTTGATGAGTAAAATTTCTTTACAAAAAGTAAAGTAAAAGTATTTTAAAAAAATATTTGAATCGAAAGGTGAGTAAAGTATTTTTACTTTTCAATTTATAAAAGTAAGAGTATTTTTTTAAAAGTAGGTAAATGTAAAAGTAACACAATAATAGCAAAAGAAGTAAAGTAAAATGCAAGTAAATTGATAAAAGCATATATATTTAGGCATTTTTGGTAAAATTAGCATAAATTCTTGTTATAATTTTGTAGGATTAACCCTTCGTTACATGTGTGGGGTGAAAGTTTACCCCACACCCCATTGACATACATATGTAATTTAATCCATCGTTGTAACGAAGGGTTAAGTAAATTCCTTTCTCCTGATAAACAATCTCCTGACACACTAAAGACTCTCACGTCAAGTTTATGTAGCGGGAATTGCAAATATTTTTACCTAGGTTACCTAGGTTTTCACAAATATGCTAACCTTTAAAGGCTATTTTTACTCTTATCAAAAAGTAAATAAAAGTAAATATAATTTACTCTTTACTAAACATTAAAAGTAAAGTAAAAGTAATTTTAATTTAGTCCAAAAAGTAAGTAAAGTAATACCTGTACAGAAATTTAGATACTGTACTTTCTGTACTTGATTAAAAATATTATTCGACTCATTTTTACCTAAATTTTGACCCTTTATTCAAATAATTATAACGCGTTTTATACAGTTTATAGAAACATAAAAACTTTTATTGGAATAATTTTATGTAATTGAAGCTCAAAAATGTTATACAATAAAGCTTATAATGAAAGTAATTAACTTTTAATTTGAGTAGAGGGCCAATGCCCCTCTGCCCCTCTGTCAGTTTCGCCACTGCCATAATAAATAGAAAATTTATTTACAAAACATTTCATTTCGGAAAAACTAAAAAATTTCCCGAATATCGGTTTAATGGAAAACAAATTTAAACGCAAAAACAGTGGAAAATTATGATTTGATAATAATTAAAAAGTAGGGCTTTTCAGTACTCTATCAAAGCATACTTCAGTCAAACATAAAGGCCTTCAAGTGCTACAAAAAAGCAATTAATGAACAAGTTTTTGACTGTTTTCGTGTTTTTCATAAGAAACTATTATTAGAAAAGCCAAACATTAACTCTCATTAACTGTCAACACAACAACAACTTATCAATAGTGTTGACATTGAGGTAATCACTGACTCAATGCATATTAGAAATAGTTTTAAATAAGTATTAAATAAGTATTAATTATCTAAGAGTACGACCGATGGCAACCATTCACGCAAACACACTAATTGTCATTTCATTACTATTTACTCTATTTATGCAAAATTTTATTCTTTTATCTCAACAAACAATACAATAACTCTTTGAATGCATTAATGTTTTGAAATACTAACTAAAAGTTTATTCACAATTAATACATAATAAACATAATTAACATAATTAATAGCCGTATGTATTGACGCAATTTTATGAATACTGTGCTTCTATTCAAATCATTTATATTTTGTTTGTTCCAAATTAATTATGTATTCATTTTCCTCAATAAATGATTAAATTGATTATTAATTTGAATACGAAATGATTACCACTTTTAATGGCTTTTAAATTAAATAATTTTACGATAAAGTAAACAATAAGTGAAGTCTATTATTAAAGATCGCGCTCTTTATGACTGAATATTCAAAATATCTGTCTGAAGGCGTCACAAACTCGCAGTCATTCTCAAAAGGTTCTAAAATTAAAGAGTCATTCATAAGTCACGCCCTAACAGACGATTTGTGAGCCAATAGACGCGCACTAAATATCAGGCGATTCTGGAGCTCAACAGTAACTCTTTTTTGGGGAATTTTATTGTAGAGACAGGTCTTGCATGAAACCAATGAATCGCATATCACTTTAGGGGTAATTATCTTTTGAAACGTTATTTATTTGAATCTTTTCGGCTTTTTTTTGCTGGAATTGAACGGAAATTAATTTAAGAAATATTTCACAGTATGAATGTATTCAAAGTTTTATCATTCAAAATATAGAGTAATTTAAAGCATTCTTAGTCGTAAACAATTAATCCTCAGAACTGAATCATTGATTCACTCATTCATTGATGGCTTTCATGAGATTGTGAAACAAAAGTTTCGTCATTTGTTTGCAGACAATTACATATATCTTAACATAAAAAGTGTTTTAAATGTTTTTCAAGTGAATCATTGCTTTCAATTGTCAAACGCTTGAATACATTTTTAACTGTTGTTAACATTCATTTTATTTATATTTATATTTATTATAAAAATATTTTACTTTTAATATAATTGAAGACAATTAACAGTTTTATTGATTTGTGCGAAACATTTAATATATTTAATAATTACTAATAATATATATTACTATTGAAAGCAATTGACTGGTATTGAGAGACAGCTGAAGACCACTGAAGACAAACTAATAATTAGTGGTATTTTCCAAACGTATAAACCATTTAAACTGAAAACAAAGCCAAAGCTCAGCCTTTTTCCTGTGGACGCAAATCGACGCAAATGTTTGAAAAATCCCAGTTTTAAAGGGAATCTCGAATTGAATTGAAAATAAAAAGTTTGTGTTTTATACACTTATATACAGGTATTTATCACTATATATATAGAGAGAGAATGTCTTTCGAACAACGCCTGAGGCACTCATCGTATGCGGGGCTGAATCTTGGGCTGTCTCACACTGAAAAGCAACAAATCCTACGAATGCAACAAATGAAGCAAAAGTCAAGACGTGTTTCACTCAATGCTATTATTTCTTACAGTCCTTCCAGTGATAGCAGTGTTAAGAGTGGTCTCAATGAAGACTCGAGTCAACAACAGACGCAAGAGAGACGACATACACAACAAACACAACATTCACAGCAATCGCTCGAAAGTGTGGAAACACTTTCCAATTCTCATTCACTTGTGAGTCAGTCAACAGCGGAGTCCACGCTTGTCAGCAATAATCAGACAAACTCTCTGTCCAACCAAAACGTCAATTCAGTACAGAATAGAGCTAATAATCAAAGTGTTAATAATAGTGGTGTTAATAGTGGTCTAAATAGTAGTGCATTACCTGTCGTCACGACAACAGCCACAACAGGCTCAGTAACATCATTAGCAATGCTACCGATTATTAGTTACGACTCAATAGTGAGTTCGCGACCAAATGCGGACATGAATCGAGTCAATAGACGAATGAGTAAATCCACTGCAGAGTCGTTCACGTGCTCCCAACAGTCAATACTGTCAGCGATGGACCGATTCGTCAAATCCGTGAACAATATGGACAGCACTGTATTGATTCCCTCAAAACTTCGTGATATCGATATTCCGAGCCTTAAACTGCAGAGAATTCCTCCCGCACTAGCCAACACTGATTTGCACAGCTTTTACCTTATGTTAAACGATGTGAGAAAAGAGCTGCTGTGGGGTCCGGGAACTGCTTCTGCCGCAGCCACAAACCTGATGCCAATGAGTGGTAGGTCTTCTCCCAGAGAGTTAAAGCATATAAGACAGCCATCAGATGATAGCTTGGGAAGTATGGGCTCAACCGCTTCGAGCTCTTCAGATCAGGACACAGACAGTGAGGCGGACAGTATGATCACCGACAGGGACAGCATTGATGAGCACACGTCCCATTTGGCCGCAGCTTTTCGTCACCATTTACAAGGTTTGCATACTATTCTTCATCAGTTGGCTGATTCAGCAGATTATCTCTCATCTCGATATCAAGAAGAAGTGGACGCATCATCACTATGATTGTCAGCTCTTATGATCTTTGAATTTAACTCAAATATAATAATAATCCGCTCTTTTCTCGCTTTTGTTGTTTGCGTTCACCGTTTTGGTGCAGTTATTATTAAATTTAGTTTTACTTCTTTTACTTCTATTGAACTTCTATTACACTTCTATTACTACTTCTGTTAATTTTTAAAATGAAAAAATTCATAAACTGAACACTCATTCGTAAAATTGTGCTGACATTCAATGTATGGTATTATTATCATTATTATTATTATTAATATTATTATAATCTATTAATTATATTATTGATATATTATTGCTGTTATGCGTGAAAGACTGTTGAAAATGAGTTAATTGGAAAAGTGCTACAAAAATGCGCCGCTTTTGAGTGTAATTAATGTCATTGACCACTAATGTTCATGAACTGAACACCTTTTACGCACTGATTAAACACCAAAAATGTTGTTCCGAATCATTGGAATTATGTTTATCTCTACAAAACCTAATGTAATAATATTTTTATTAATTATTTAATTACATCCAAAAGTTACCTCTTCTGCAGTTAATGTAATAATAATATAAATGTAATGTATAGTAAATTCAATATAAGTTGACATCTTTTTAACATATATTTATGGCCAGAAGTGGCACAGCTTTCTTGTATTGAGTTTTTATTATTATTAATTTTGATCAATATTTGAATTTATTTAAAATTTGCCATTGATTTAGTGTCTCATACGTGCAATCAATTAATTCTTATTTCAAGATTTTTGGGTTTAAATTATTGGCTGTTTTGCTAGTCGTTAGTCTTAATCTGATTTTAAATTTACTTTTGATTGAACACAAATCATACTATTGTCATAACTGGTCCTAAACTTTGTAAAATTTGTGAAAATAATAAGTTTATTGTTAAATATAAAAACACTTTTCTCACTGGTTTTGTTTTCGATTTTGAGTCCTGGCTTTGAGTTGATTTTCAAACAAGTTATTCAGTACATTGAGTACAGAGTATAGAATATCATATTCGTAGTTGAATGTCATGCATTACCTGCCTTCACATTTAGGATAAATCATTGTAAATAAATAGCATATAAAGTTAGTTAAAGTGGGACAGAGTTGATTGCAATTCAGGAAGCATATGAAGCTCATAGCATATACATTTGATACCAGCCTATCGCTATCTTACCTATCCCTTGGGTCAGATGTTTTTGATGTTGGATTTCCTAAAAAAATAATAAATTGATAAGTTATTCAAATTATGCAATGATATAATGATAAACTGATATACTATTGGAATGTTTAAAAAACACAGCATTTGTTGCTGTAAAAGATTACGAAATATTTTTCGCAAACTAAGTTATCTTTTAATTGATTAACTGTTAGTTTCATTTACGAAATATTTACACTTAACCAGAGAATTACTGAATATATACATATACCTGTGTTTTCAATTGTGTGCCGAATGTTTAATGTTTTATGGCTTATAGCAAGAGAACAACTCTAGTAATTAATTATTTCTCTGAATATATTGCATTCAAAACCACTTTAAGGAGCTTTGTATTCATTGAGAAAAATTGGACACAATTGATAGGGTATACAATATCTGAAGCCGATTGAGAGTACCCTTTCTTGCATGTATTGCATGATCGCTTTTCACTAGTGATACTTTCCTGCTTTTTAATGATGTTATGTTTAGCTTATGAGTTAGTCTCTAATGCGTGTGATTTTGAATCGAAAAGAAAATGTGAAAAGTGGGACACAGTTAACTTGCCTGACTTGCTGCCAGATCGGTCTCGTTTTATGGACCCAATTGCCCAAAGGCTAGAATAGCCCTATTTTCTAAATGCTGTTAACGTATCAATATTAACATATTTCAAGCTTTTAGATCTAAATTGTCAATATAATTATATTAATCAAATATCTCTATTCTATACTAATATAACTGTATAATACATTTTAAACATTGCGACTAAGGTTTAATTACTTTTTTGTGCAATTAATTCATCCAATTTTATTAAATCAATTTCACAAATAATGAATAAACAAATGAGACATAAACTTATTTATTTTCCAACTTTTCATAATTGAACCAATAAATTGTTTAATGTACGAACTGGTACGGGTTTGTATACCTGTAAATAATATACTGTATACAAGTTTATTATATTTAGTATTTTTATTATATTCAAGACACGTGAATATAAGACACCAGAATCTAACTTCAGACTAAAATAATTATCGATTGTACAATATTTCAAATTAGTAGAGACAGGTTTTAATTACTAAATTTAATTTAATCATAAAGTATTGTTAGTGTGGGTCAATTGTAGATTGAAAGTTAGGCGCTGTTGGCTTATACTCTCGTGTATATGTACTGTTTCATACTAAAATGAAAAAACTTGTATTTTGTGAGTATTTAATAGCATAAGAAAGTTGTTATGTTATAAAAAATAATGTAATGATACTGATATGCGTTATGCAGTGATGTTTGTAAAATTAGTAGATTCAAGAATGTCTCATAAACTACTTCTATCAGACGTTTTGGATCTTTCACTTGTATTCCATATTTTCAAAAGTATGGCACTCACATAACAAACTCTCTATTAACTATTTTTCATTTTAATTAAATCTTAATGTGTAATATATTTTCCACTTTAACTTAAACTAAAAATTATTACATTAACTAAAAAATTGAGTTATATTTTATATAACAATTCATATTTTAATGAAAGCTTTCAAATGTATTATTTTAACTTAACTTATATTTAGTTGTATATAAACAAAATATCTGTTGTGTAAATACTGTACTTTTTGAGTTTGAATAAAAATTATCTTTAAGTCTAACTGTCACAAATTGAGTTTTCTAATTCATTTTAACACAGCGTTTCAATTAATTAGTGGTTCCACAAATTCCCAGCCATAATAAAATTCAATATTTCTAAGATCTTCAACAAATTTTACATTTCACTAAACTTTCACGACATCGGGTAATTTAATAACCCCAGGCTTAAAATAGGACGGATAATTGTTCAAAGTTGTAGGAAATCAAATTAATACTTTGGTGAGAATTGATTTTCAAAATTTGGTTTTCTCCTGATCTCTAACTCCTGAATGAAATGAATAAAAACTCACATTTATTTAAATAAGTAAAATGTGAAAAACATTACACACACATAAAAAATCACGACCTCTTCAATAAAGTGAGGGCTGAGGGGACTGTAGACCAGGGGTTTTCAAATGTGATACCACTAAAACCTTCAATAAACTTTTGCGTACCAACTATTTGCGAGAGAATAATGATCTATACATTTTTTCATCTGTTTCATTATAAACCTGATGATAAAATTAAAATATTATAATTTTCATAATAAACGGCGAAAAGCTTTAAAAATACTTCATTTTGGTGAATTACTTAAAAATTGTAAATTCTAAATCAAATTTTTGTAACTTCAATATTCTCAAAAAACTTAAGCAAACTCAAGTTGATATCTTCTTGCGTACCACGGGTTGAAAACCGCTGTTTGTTTGCACAGAATATTTTTGAATCATAGAGTTTATTAATGAGTTTTAAGAACGCTTATTAGGGATTATGTTTTATTTAGAAAAGTTATGGACAAATTAGACAACTCTTTTAAATAGTAATCTAAAAGTTAAATCTAATTTTTTGTAATATGAATAGTTTGCCCTTTTAACTAATATTTAGACATTAAAGTTATTTTAAACAGATTTCTGCTGTACTGTACTGACTATTACGATGAGATATACCATTAGTATATTTATGTTTAATGATTGAATCTTTTATTTATTTCTCATCATTGAAATGTTTTCATTGAAATCAAATTGATGTGAAGGTTATAATTAATTAGAATATCAAAAAATTGAATGAGCTTTATGCACATTACATGAAGTTATCATTCAAAAGTACGAATCCATAAATGTTACTGCACTTAAATTCAGAACTTATTTTCTGACTTATAAATACACTATTAATTAATGTCATCAATTCAGCTGAACCTCAAGTTTGTAAGTAATAAATAATGTTAATCATTAAAATGAAATTAAAGGAGAATCATATTAAAAGAGGAGCTGAATAAACTTCTTTAGTCCGCAGAGAAGCTTAAGTTGAAAAAAACTATGCGGGAGTTATTCTTAAGCCATTTCTAGTGAAGCCCTATTACTTTCCTCTCATTAACTGATTGTGAATAATTGATTGATAGCTCTAAAGTTTATTTAAAGAATATTCTAATTAAACGCATCCAAAATATGTTGATTGTTTGAAAAGTGACAATAAAATTTGCAAAATTGTTGCGCCGTATGTGCCTTCTATTATGTCTTAAAATTTTTGAAATCACAAATCAAATAAATGTACGAATAATTATTTAATTTATTAGTTAGAGTTAAACCTTCAAGATTTCCCCCTTCAGTCATTTTTGTTGTTTCACAATCTTTATTATTGTTTACAGTGTTTTATTATTGGAGAATAAATTTTGATATATTTATTTGAATAAATTAAAATGATTTTTACAAAATTTGGTAATTGGGAAAGTTCTTAAGCAGATAAAACCTTAAAATTACAATTTAAGGCCAAGTTTGTAAGGTTATGGTCGGCGCTCACAAATTATACCAAATTATATTGGATAATTTAATTTGACTGAAAGTATTTCCTTGAATTTTAAAAAAATGAACATTTTTATTAACTATTTTACTTCAATGAATCCCTTGAGCCGAATAAGAATTTGTGTCGTAACTGTGTTCGCAACAAGTACTCCAATGAACTACTGTTCACATATTAACAACACTTATACTCTAAAACGTTTTACTACAAAAGAAATAATAGTAATTATTACAAACGGAAAGTTAATCATTAAATAAGATCCTATAGTAAGCCATATACAGTACGGAGTATACTAACCCATATCCCGTTCAGTGTTCCTTCAGAAATGAAAAGAATGGTTCATGTGATGGAACTGATGTGATGTCCTTGAACTTAAAACAATAGTTAGCTTTTTCTTTATCATTCAAATGTCAAAATTTTGAGGTTATTAGTTGTTTGGGTGCTTTATTTAGAATCATTACATTATAATTTTGCTGTTTTTAATGATCCACTTCTATAAACAATTGACTTGAGTTTAAATTGTTTTCAGCTATTAATAAGCGATTCTTATTTTTGAAAATAAATTTTGGACACTATTTTAATCTTCAATACTCGTTTATAGCAATCTTAGGGCTGAGAGCTTGTTAAGAATGATTGGCCATTCGATTGGGGAAAAACCACTCAATTCTGAGTCAACTTCGAGTCTTTGCGAGTCTAAGCGACCTTTTTGTTCAATAAATGTTTAGCCATAAGACTTACAGTTTCGATTCAAACCTAAAAAACCAGTTTCTAATAACTAATCTAACGAGTAAATTAATAAGTCTCACTTATTAAGTAGCTTTCATTTCTCACAAATACCTCTTGTTATCAGAATAATTTCAATTTTAGCATTGAAACCACTAAAAAGTAAATTTAGTCACAAATTTAAAGCTTTTTCAAAACATGTATCCAAAACTTATAAAAAAGATTTCACATTAAACTTAATTCAAACTTTTATTAAAGTTATTTTTCAGATTTATAAATACGTATCTCTAACATTGGCGGTAAATGTTATAGTTTTTGTTATTTGTAATTTTTAATAATACCAAAAATTGTTGAAATAAATTTAATTAAATAATATAAAAAATGAATTGCAGTATACAGTATATTGTATTGAAAAGTTTCTCTTTTTCCTATGTCTGATTCGGCATATGAACCATTTTATAAAATATACATTGAATATAATGTTATTTAAACCTCATTTATTAGTAAATTGTATTATACATTATATACTCTATGCTGTGCAGTAACTGACATTTCTATATTTTCAATTTTGATAATCTGTAAATATGGACAGTCTCGGTGCTCACGTTCTCGTTCGGTGAAATTTTGATATTTACGCTCGGGTACCGTTCGTTTACTTTGCACCAACACAACTTTGATCATTTGAGAGACTTGTATTACGCAAAATTAACTTATTTTAAGCAAATCTGCTATAATGTAAGCGCTTCTATATCTAAAATATTTCAAACAATAATAACTTTTATGTAAAAATTGATACTTTGGAAAAACACGAATTTATTTGAAAAAATTCGTAAAAAGTCTTGACCCTCTATGTTCGCGCAACATCACTGAATATAAGCTTATTTATAAAGTCATTAAAGGAAACAGTTTTAAAATATTTTTAAAAAATTTAGTCTTACGTCTTACTGGTGTTGTGTTCGCTTCACTAACAAAGTTACTGATATAACTTTAAGCCATCAATATGTCCATTAAACCAAGAAGTGTTTGTGAAAAATTTTTATTTTGATAGCTTTTTTGTAATGTGTGCTTATAAGTAAATTATAATAAAAACAAAATATTAATTATTTAATCTGTTAAAAAATTGCTTTATTAATGTAAGGTTTGTCGATTCGGTCGATTCATGTTCCCGAAGAATGAACTTCAAAAATTGCAAAAATACACAAAAATTTCTTTCGTCATGTATTATAAGTTACATGTATTTTCGAAATAATAGGTTTAAAAATTAAGGTATTGATTAATTTAATCCGAGTTAATAAATGAATAGAAAAGTGGTTTAGTTTTAATTGAAAAATCAAAATTTTAAAATTTAATATATTTAATGAATTAAATTTTAATTTAAACGTATTCAAAGTGAATATTCATAAAAATTTGATGAAAGTCTGCAGATTACAACGCAAACTAGTTGGTGCTCAATGTATTATATACAGTATTAAGCTTCAAAAGTGCTCATGTATTATACATGTATAATACGTTGTGTATTATACATCAGATGCATCTTTTCCATCTCTAACTCCAAGATTTAATCATTTCAATCATTCCATAATAAATGAAGTAAAGTCTCTCAATTTGAGTAACCAATTCATAATCAAAAAAAAATAATAGAAATTGAATTTGGTTTTGCATAGAAAATAATAATCAATTAGTGAATTCAAATGCAAAGAATTAAATATTTGAACAATGTTTTAATTTTCAAGGATTAGTAAATGTATATTTGTATCATAACATTCTCTAAAATAAGATTTTTGTAAATCTAATCATTGTTTTTGCTAAAAAAGATTACAAGTATTTATAAAATAAAATTGATAAATCCAATTAATTTGATTCAAATTTATAATAATCAGAAACTTTGTATAAATTGTAAAATTTTCCTGATTTAAATATTTAATAGCTAAATAATTAATTATCATTTTTAGTATTCTAAAGTTGAGACTCACTCTCAAAACCTTCTTATGTCGAATTGAATTTTTATTACTGTAATTTCTTTTATTAAATGATATTTAAAGAAACTATAAGTTCGCTAAATTACAAAAAGAAGGTTAAATGCATTAATACGAGGAATAACTTTTAAATAATTAGAGAGAGAGAGAGAGAGAGAGAGAGAGAGAGAGAGAGAGAGAGAGAGAGATATCGAATTCCAGAAAGCTTTAAAGATTGATCGAAATGATCCTTAAGAAGAAATGTCTTTATATTGACTTATTTACTGATTAGGTCAAGCGCACTGTTCAACAAGTTGTCTATAGAATGGTTTAAAATATTTTTGGTTCAAATCTGAACTATCGATATGTTTCCACCAGTAAATGGATTGAATGAGTTCATGATTTGTTCATTAATTAAAGAATTACAAACATACATACAGTACAGGTATCGATACATTATTTCAGATCCTAATCCATTGCAATCTTTTTTATGATTTGCTTAAAACAGTAGCTAAAGAATTATTCAATAAAATACGACCTCATAACCCATTTAAAATTTTTGATTAAAATTGAGACTCAAGAGAATTAATGCCCACAAAAGAAGGATTAGCTTCTTAACAGCAAATATGCGCTACTTTCCAAATAGCATCAAAATTTAAATTCTATACTAAAAATGTTGACCAATTCGTATATAATGGTCAATACTCTAAATTCACTAAAGGCTTCATTAATAAGTATTCTGAAGAAAACTCAAAGAACCAATTTTAATAAATCTTTAATTTAATGCAATTAAAAGCAAATATGATTAACAACAAAATTGAAATATTTCATAACTTATTTTAAGCTCAATTTAATCAGTTTACATCTCATTTTTAGGGTGAGATTTTGCGAATAGAAGGAACTTAAATTGTCATTTATTTAACACAAATAGTATTACTTCATAAGTAGGCCCTTTTTGCTGCAAATGCGTCTTTGCCGTTTTAAAATTTAAAATTCATATACTGTAATACTGACTCAATAATCTTCATTTAAAAAGATTTTTTAACTGCCAGTAAAAAAATAGTATTTAACTTTTAGATACCTATATTATATGTAGCATTTTAATAGAAATGAAATGTACTGCAATTTTATTGTATTCAATGCTTTTAAGGCTTTTATAAAACTAACTCTTACATTATAATAGATACTAGAAGCACCCGGCACTTTGTGCCGAATATAAAACTTATGTTCTTATCCCGTAGAATTATTATTTTATTAAAATTAAAAATAATATGTTTAAATTAAATTAAATACTGTCAATAAACAAAAGCGCTTTCCGTTTTAGTGCTATATAGAACATATGCCTTGAAGATAACACATTGAAAGAATAGCTTAAACAATTATTATAGCCACTGTATATTGCTATAGCCTCGAAAGTGTGACAGAGTCAGTCTATTCCTTTAATATAGTATAGATAATAGATATTCAATATTTTGATCATTCAAATCAGTAAAATTTTATATTTGGTTTAAAATTACAATTACTGTACACTCTTCTACTCATAATGTTATTCCATTAATATCTATAACAATACAACAATAATTACTTTTTTGAATAGCAATTTTGAACAGTCTATATTAAGTATAATAGCATAACAAAATTACTACAATATAATACTAGTATTATATTACTATAATTATATACTAAAATTATTATATTATTAAACTTTTATTATTAGATAAATCCATTATTAATGTTATTGAAAATTTAAAATTCGAGTATTTTTATTTTTTTTGCAAAATAAGTGTAATAAATGCAATTCTACATTTTTTAAACTCATTTGTTCAAATCTTGTTTTCACGTTAAATTAATTTTCCTAAATATAAGTAAATGATTTAATTTGATCAATTAATGATACAATAATTATTTAGAAGTCAGGAGAATCTGGAAGTGTTTGTGAGCTCATTAAAGAGAATTTTCTTATTCTCACAAATTATTATAACTTTACTTTTTTGTTTAAAAAAATAATTATAGATTTTATAATTAAATCTAAACAACTTTCCTTAATTTGAAATGTTATTTTATATTTCATTAGGTTTTGATCAATGATTTCAGTGAAGTTATAAAACTGCTATCAGTTTTTGATATTTTTCTCACGAGAAATTCTGGAAAAATCACTTCTCAAAGCTAAGTTTTTAATTATACTGATATTTCATTTCACACTCGAAGTTGCCGGTAGTTTATTGCTGCTTATCAATGAGATATAAAAGGTAGATGAGTGATGAAAATGCAAATAAAC
>JAQGCH010001381.1:0-15963 GCA_034699485.1 Nanhermannia elegantula | reverse complement strand
TGTCCTTATATGTGAAATGTCAAGACCCCTGTCCTTAAAATCTAGATTATAAGGACATATATTTTAGACGTTCAAAAATTATGAGAATTCACAATTTAAGGACATGTCCTTAAATGTCAGGTCTAAGGGTATCTAAATTTGGGTTTTTGTAAACATAAACATAATTCATATGATTCTTATTTTTATTTTATGCTAAATTTAATTTTTTGAAACAAAATTATGAAAAATAAAAATATATTGATTTTTAATGTTTGAAACTCAAAATATTTTGTTTCCCATAGAGATATCCATTAAGTTATTTCGTATTAAAAACTTACAATTCAAATAAATTCATTAAACTTGTTACAGCAAAAGCTCGATATAACGAACCGTCAAGGGGTAAAAATTTTTGTCCGTTAAATCGAACAGTTCGTTATATCGAATGGATTTTAGCTTAATTTTATAGCCGACGGGATTCCGGGCATGTACGTTATAACGCTATAACGTTATAAATAAAAATTTTTGTTCGTTACATCGAAGTTCGTTATATCGAGCTTTTACTGTATTCATATTTTGCAACTTTGGAAACATATAAGTAGGGCTAAGAAGTTCAGGATCCAAAAATATGGTTTAGGCACCTAAAATAGTGCCTAAAAATCCATGAAATAGGCACGAATTATAGGCAGTTATAGGCAATAATAGGACATATTAACATTTATCATATAAAAATATGTTTACTGTATTTTTAATGACAACACATTAGAAAGCTATTTGAATCAAGCTACATCAATAACTGACACTTACAGGAGCCTTTAGATTATATCAAATGGAGTAGTTATCGATTTAAATGTATTATCAAAACAATGCAGACAGTTTGAATTTGAAATACTACACGTGAAATTTAAAATTATCTATTAAAATGAATAAAATGTTATAGAATTTTACTAAAAATTTATGTCATGAAAAACGTACGAAAAGGACATTTAGGCAAAATAGGATCAAACAAAAAAGACTAGGGAGGACTGTAGCTCAGTCGGCTAAGGGCATAGTCTGACGAGTGCGCATCAATCTGAGCATCTCATGGTCTGGAGTTCGAATCCCAGTTTCCAGTAATATTTTAGAAATGCGTTTGTATCCATTTCGAAGCAGTTCTCGGTGGTTTTTCTCCGGGTTCTCCTGTTTTCCTCTACCACTGGATAGTGGATTAATCTGTTATCCACATATATATCCGGTACCTTCAAAGATAATAATAATAGTTGCCTACAATAGTGGGTCTCTTATTTCATCACATTTGAGTGGAAGATCAGCTGCTTTTCGAATAAAATGTGGAGCATAATAGATGAACTCTTAAAGTATATAAAAATATGTAGTTAATATTTTTTTGTTATCATTTTTTCTAGTTATTAAAGGCAATTATAGACATTTATTAATGTGTTTTAAAAGTCTTATTTTGATGTTTTTCGTGCTCTTCCCGATCGAGTTTAAAAATATGGGACTAGCGTTTCATTTTTCTATAATTAGGTGTTTCTTTGCCGTACACTTTCACCATTTCCTAACACAATGTGTATGATATTTACGCACTTTAGCAAAAAAATTTTACTTCTAGGCGTTCAACGCTGACCACCTCAATAAAATCAATTATAACTCGACAATAAAAAGAGATAACTTAAAAAAAATTTTTTCTAAAAGCTAATGAAATATGATGTAAAAAATGTCAATAAAAAATTTTTGATAGTCTTATGTATACCGTACATTAATTTAGTCCTTAGGACTGTCTCAACAAATGCTTTTTCTCCACTGTTGGAAAATCTAATGATAATTGAGTCAAAATTCTGAACCTGATTAACAAGAAATTTGCTAAAAGTATAGTCATTCAGATTATAGCAAGACTTTTAACTTTTGAAAAATTACGTATTGATTATATATACTGTCGTGACTCAGAAAGCAGAGCAAACTTTATTAAAAATTAGAATGAAATTAATAGTAAAAGACATGAACTCCAAGATATTCGAGAGAATGTTATCAATGCATTAATAGCTGCGTCGAAACCAAATCAAACATAAATAGTTTTGGGTCTATATTTATGGTGAGTATAATTGTATGACTTATTCATTAAATCCTATGGTATTCTGAAATTAATTGTTTTATAGTTTAACAAAATCACTGATGAGTCAAATGGTTGTCAACACAGGAATCCAAACATTTTCTCGACCACTATTTCGAGGGGTGGACATCACTTTCGGCCTCATATCTGCATAGCTTTAACCCTAATGTGCCTGAAAAGTGTGACCCAACTGTTTATCCAATGCTACGACTGAATGGAAGCCACAATCTATTCAATTGGCATGTTTTCTAGCAATTGATAACATTCAATGTTTTATATAATTGGTTATGAATTTTCATTATATTACTGCACTATTAATGGCAAAAACAAATGACAGCTAATAAGTCATTAAGTGATTTAACTTTTAAGTAACTTTTAATTCAAAACAAATCCTTAATTGCTATTAATATTGATGTCCAGAATAGAAACCAATACATATAAAAATTCAATTTCCTCTAAGAATACGTGAATTCTTTTTAAATTTATAACTAATATAGTGTTTGATTTGTTTTGTTGAGTATATAAAAAAAATTGTGTCTGTTTTGTGTCTTTCATTTCGCCGCAAAAGTGTAATCAGAATTTTTTGTACACTTCAAGAATTTTCTTTTATTATATTTAATTCAACAAAAACAAGAAAAAAAAGTTTCAAAAAAATTATTACATTTTGTAAAACTTTCACTACAGTTACGAATACATGAGATGACTATTCATTTAGATTTTCATTTCAATAGAAACGTGTAATAAATTTGTATAATTTTTAAATTTATATAATATTAAAAATGCTGAATAATAATGAGATTACAATTACTATTATTATTAAAATCGTTACATTTTTTCTTGTCTTAAAATAGTTTACAATAATTATTGATAATTACAATTCGGGAAAAAAAGTTTAATACGAGACGGAAATCAATTAAATTAGTCTCAAAACTAATAGAGAGAATAGTTTTTAGAAAACTATTTCAAAAATCAAAACTTTTTTCTTGAAAACTTCAATATTTTTGCACAAATTTCTCAATTATTTTATATTTAGGGCTCAAATAAAACAATTGATTTTTTAAGACTTGTTTCATAGCATACGATCAGTATATCTAAAAAATTGTACACTTTTTTGGTACAATTCTTTAGTTCTTATGAGTTAATATACATAAGTCTTAACTTATGAACCGATAGTTAACATAATATATAAATTTGTATTTTTCCATATTTTTAAAAGCCATAAATTTTTGTTGAATAAGACGAATAATGATTGTATGGCTTATCATGTCTTCAGTCGCTATAAATTGTGAATTAGTTTTACACAAAAAATTTTAACAAAGCATTAATTTTTGTCTTCATTTCAAATATGATGAATACTATATCACAGATAAATGTCATTCATTAGAGTCAATGAAATGAACAGAATTTGTTTTAGTTTAATATCATTTCTAAACTTATTATTAATAGAAAATTAAAATAAAAGCAATTATTTTTCGGACACAACATCTCAGAAACTATTAATGTGTTCGAAGAGTTAGTTTTCGGACAAATAAGTAAATCATAACTAATTATAAGTTTATAAATAAATGCAGAAAAAGCTGTCAATAATTTACTTAAAATAGATTTAACTCTAGTTTTTCAGTAGATTTTCATTTACTATACAATAGAGATAATAAAGAAGTTTTATAATTATCCGAAATTCACATTAAACACAGTTTTAGTTTCTTTACACAAAAAAGCTTTTAATAAACATTTTATACAATTCTCAAAAAGCCTTTTCTTTAAACTTTTTGAGACCCAATACTTCACTCAGTCCTAAAACGAGATTTTTTCTCAACCGATGTTTTCATAGATTTGTTAAAAACTTATGAATTGTGCGAACAGTGAGGTATTGATTGATAATTAAATATACATTTGAGAGAATTGTTTGGCTTTTGTTTTGATTGAATAGTTCTCAACATTTTCGACTACAGCCACACTTTCTCACAATTTCAATCTCTTTTGTAAACTTTGACCCATCACTACACGCGAGTCTAACCGAACGCTTCTTGGATTTGATTGCTTTGCAGCAGTTCTGACCACAAGAGCCCACACATTGCGCGAGTTTTAGCTTTTTAGTCGATCGACAACTGTTCTCATAATAGAAATCTCTCTTAATCTCTTTCTGACACGTCGGTGCTGTGGGTATAATAACAACATATTAATAATAGTTATCAAAAGTTTCATAAGTTTCAAACATTTGTTAAAACTTTTTACAAATTTTTTAAAAATTGAAAATATTTTTTTGATAAAATTGACTCAAAAGAAAATAATTTTATTATGAAATTCTCTTCCGGAGAATTACTTTTTAAGTGAGTGAATAGTAGTGTTGGATCAGTGACTGAAACTGAATAGAAACTGAATAGAAATGAAAAAAACCAGAACTGACACAACACTAGTAAATAATGTTATAAAACTGTAAAATTATATTTATTTATTAGTGATGTCTCAATATTTTGTTGGATACTGAATCAGCACTCTATTAAGGTCTGTTTTGAACTATATTTTATTAAATTTTCAAAAAAATCTTTTGAAATATTTGAATTTAAGAGAGATATTAAAAAAATATTAACAAATAATACAAACCCTGATCACAAAAGGGTCCGCTATAACCTCCACGACATTTACATTCATAAGTCTGTCGATCAGAGGTTGGCACACATTTTCCTTTTTGGCACAAATGATTAAGACAGGGCTTATTCACGTCATCGAATTGCACACATCCGGGAAGTACTGAATGCTGTCGTCTGGCGTTCGACAGATCCGGAGGCAAACCATTGATATATATCTCACGCATACAGCCTTTGAGTGAATACAAAACAGTCGTAAAAAACGAAATAAAGCCTACATTTAGAGTGTTAGAGTTGGCATACCTTCAAGACTGGACGAGTTCCAGATGTGCCAATTCCTGACCGCAGAATTGGCCACTTCTTCGGGAACTCCTCCCAGAAATAGTGAGTTCTTAGACTCCAAGTACTCTTTAGTGCCCTCATTAATAATCGTGCGTTGATTTCCATTATCGACTCTCATCGTAAAGTTTTTCTTAATCAGCACAAACTCCACCTCATGATAGCGGCCGTCGCTCACAGTCTCGTATGAGAACATTGTGGACACCGGATAATTACCGACATCTAAACTGATTCTTATCCTGCCTTTGAATAGTTCCACCGCTAAGTGCTGTCCGTCTCCTGAATATAATATAACTCCCGATTGTTTTTTGGTCACAAACTTAAGTGTTATGTTAACCGATGGGATGGTTTTCAAGGGCTCGAACTCAAGATAAGAGCCCTCTCGGAAACTGATTGATGACAACATTTCGCATCGTTTTCCTGCATATCCGGGCGAACACTTGCAGATATAGTCAGACGAACCTATTGTGCAAATATTGAGTTATCAAGAAATTGAAACTTTTATTATTTTAATGTTTTTTCAATTCTCATAAACAATAAGATATAGAACAAGAGCTAAGACCTGATGGTAAGAAACAAACGCCGTGTTTGCAGTCGTGTTGTTGACAGGGACTTGTCTGCGGATACAACTCAACCATCGGCGCCAATTCGCAGAACTTGCCCGCGAACCCGATCGGACATTCGCACCGATAAGTGTTGACCCCATCAACACATGTGCCGCCGTTTTGACACAGATTATCGAAACAGTCGTCTTCATTCTGAGTGCAGTTATCACCTGACCATCCAATGGCACAAATGCACTGATGATGGCTATAATGGTCAACACAAGTGGCGCCGTTTTTGCACGGATTGAACTCTTTTGTGCAGAAATCGATTTTGCGTTCGCAGTAATCGCCTGTAAATCCTAACTCACATTCACACCGATAGGACTCGATTTGGTCAATACAAGTGGCGTTGTTTTCGCACTTATTCGCGATGCAGTCATCGATATTTGTCTCACACCGATCGCCTTCAAAGCCTTTTAATGAGAAAAATGAATTATTAGTATTTTGAATCGTTTTTTACAGTGAAAAACGTGTCGAACCATTTCATTAGTTATGAGCTATGATTGTATACCTTGAGGACAATGACAGCTGAATCGTCCCATTTCGAGCACTTTACAGGTCCCGCCGTTATCGCACGGGTTCCCAAAACAGGCGTCAATCTTATTCTCGCAGTGCTGGCCATGAAAACCAGGAGCGCAGTGACACTCATAGTCTCGCAATGGTTTTGACACACATTGTGCTCCATTAGCACACGGAAAGGTATAGCACGCGTCACATTTGGCCAGTATTTGCGGGTCTGGATCTTCAGTACATATGAAATGATTAGGCGGTGCGGACATTATCAGCTTATCTCTCATAGACCTCGGCTCATGGCATCGGGCGATACCTCCTATTCAAATAGAAAACATTTTATCTCTTTATCTGTTTTGTTTATAATTCACAATAGCTTTGAGTATATCTCAGTTCTCTATCATATAAATCTCTATCAATTTCTGAGCTTATGTCCAACTTTTGAGAACTTAAGCTGAGAATTACTTTATCTCAAAAAATTATCTAATAATTAATTCAATGATATATTGAATAAAAATAATATGAATATTAAATGATTTTTCTATTGAAATACTTTTCTTAAATGATTGAATAATATTGTGATAAAAGCTGTAAAAATATATTTATAGAAAAACTAGAGATTAATTATTAATTCCTTCCACTAATTTATTGGTAAAATAACCAAAAAAATTATTTTTTCAAATGCATATTCAAATACAAATTTTTTGCAATTTTTATTATTTGTGTATAAATGTCATAAATATTGAATTGTATTAAATATTTTGTAAGTTTATTCTCATAATTAATGCAAACCTTCAACAAATCCCTTCTGAATCCACTCTGCGAGCCATCGAAGATTGCAATCGCAGAACAGAGGATTAGCGCCCATTGCTATGTGAGAGATGGCATTTAGGTCTCTAAAAGAGCCGTCCGGTATCATAGATATGTCATTTCCATGAAGCGATAGCACTCGCAATGATTTGAGTCCACGAAAAGCTTCCGATTGAATGCATTGCAGTTTATTATAACTCAGTATCAATGTTTGCAAATTTGTTAGATTTGAGAATATATTGTTGGGCAGTATTGAGATCTGATTATTACTTAAGTCTAATCGAGTCAAGTCTCGCAACTGATTCATTTCCGGCGGTATTAATGATATGTCGTTAACGTCTAGATATAGTTCAGTTGTAATGCTTTGTATATAACGTGGAACTGCTTTTAGTTTTTGTCGCGAACATCTCACTGTAGATCCAGTACATGTGCATCGAGAAGGACATAAGGCGTCCGGACCGCAGTCCGAGAGATCGCCTTCTATTTCATCGCATTTGAAGTCATTTTGTTCGATGTCTTCGATCGGAATGTCCCGCAAGTCATTCGGTGACTGACATCGAGGATTGCCTTTAATATAGTTTTATAATTAGTTTCTTTCAATTCATTAATTTAATTAATAATTTCATAGAAAACTATAAATTTTTGTGAAGTTTCAACACTCAAAACATTGATATACTTTTTAGGCCTATTAATCAAACAAAAGTTTTTATAGTAATTCTCATTTTTAGGTCAATTAAATTATTTTAACTGTTTCTTATATAAGAAGCAGTTATTTGTTAATAATAAAGTAAATTTATGTATAAATAAAAGTATTTAAAAGTTTCAATCTCTCAATATATATATACTGTAAATATTGTAATTGCAATTGTTCTGTATGTTAATTGGTTTAAATAATTTTCAAACTATTAAATAGAAATTTTTTAATACTATAAAAAGTTTTAAAGTTTTTAAAATTTTAAAAGTATTTTTACTTTTGGTTCAAAATTTAATTTTAATTAAACAAATAATTTCGAGAATATCTATAAACTTTATGGAAAAATTGCAGACCTGTAACAATGCTATGCCTTTTGAGCCAATTAGACAACCATTTCATATGACAGTTACAGTTAAGCGGATTCGACAGTAGATTAAGTGTTGACAATGACTTCATTTTCTCGAAAGCTCCGGGCATTATGCACCTGATCTTATTATCATAGAGTGATCTAAATTTGATAAGAAGTATATTTCACATTAAAACCAATCATTCACTTAAAGCTTATTTCTCATTCAATTTTCTTAAGACAACACAAATCTATTAAATATTCTTCTCTTACAGGAGTTTCAATGAATCCAAATCACTGAACGAGTCGTTAGTAATACACGTTATTTGATTAGTTCGAAGCATTCTGTAAATGATTTTAAGAAAAGATAAGATTAATTAATGGATAAAAAAATCTTCTTTTGCTGCAATCAATTGTAATCAATTCAATATAAGATTTCCATTCATTGCATTCCCGGATGAAAAAGTACGACTGATATCTACTGCAAAAGTCTGTAAATGAAGTTATAAGCTATTGACTAAATTTTTTTCTCTTAAATAAGACAACTCTTTTGTCATTAAAACATATTGTACTGAAAGCTAATGGATCTCTACTTAAAGTAAATCTAATTGTCATTAATTGAGTGTTCTTTATATATTGAAATCCTAACAGATTCTGTCAGATTCTGTTATCAACTAATAGAATATCTTATTTAACATGTGATTACTTTTCAAATAGCTATGAAAAGGAAATCTATTTTTGAAATTATAGAATACGCACAGATTTGTAATATTTTTAAGCCCAGCAAACATTTTGGGTCTGATTTGTCTTAATTTATTTTCAGTAATCAGTAGATCGTTGAGCATATTTGCGCCCAGAAAAGAGCCGTCCTCTATGTCCGCGATCTCATTATTGCGAAGATCTCTGAATAAAAAAATTTTTATTTGAGGAAATTTTTTATAAATAAATTTCAATAAATATAGTTTTAAAAAGTTTTGCTATCAATAAAAAAATAAGTATTTTTTTCATTTAATCTCAAACAAGATTTAAAATGTTTGGTAATAGTTTAGGTATTTTAAGTAGTTTTGTATTATAAGTCTCGACAAACATAATGATAAGAATTTAAAGTGCTTTTGGAGTAAATAATATGTATTTTACTGTAAAAAATAACTACAGTTTGCACTTACAGTTTGACCAAATTCGGTAATTTCTTAAATAGTCCGGTATTACGAACTTTGTAGATATGATTATCATTTAATCTCCTAAAGAATGAAACAAATGACAAGTCATGTCAGTAAATAGGGATCAGAACATGATTTTTAAATGACATATCAGTCACTTCTTTTGGCAACTTTTTGAGATAAGAACTTCTTAAAGAAAAATAAAAAATAATTTATAGCAATTCAGGGCAAAGAAAATAAGACATCATTGAAATTCATTTTTTATTTCAATTGAGGCGCCGAAAAGTCTGATTAAAAGTTGAGGAAATACTTCATTACTTCCTATCACTAATTGCCAAAAGTTATTCTCAAAGGCTTACAGTTCAGTCGCAAAAGTCGGCACATCATTGGGTATGTCTTTGAGCTCTCGTTTAGAACAGTCGACAACAGTTCCATCGCATACACAATTTTCGGGACATTTGGTGTCCACTAAACACTGATCCGCATATTTAGTCCTGAGTTCTTCAGATCCCTTGCATTTGAATTTCTCGACATTTAATTGCGAGATACGTTTTCGGGCATTTCTTTTCGGTTCTTCACACCTCGCCTCAGATGTCTCAAGAGTTGGTCGTATTTGCAGGTATTCGGCCAACCATTTTAGGTTACAGTCGCAGATAAACGGATTTCTACCCAAATGCCTGTATTCAAAAAAAGTTTACATTATGTTTAATACCATTACATAAATCTTTACGACTAATAAATGCTTTCAAATACTTTAGTTAATAATCAAATTCGACGAATAATTAATGTGTAAATAATAAGGTTTAAAAAGAGATTCAATCAAATAAAATATAATTTTCTGTATTCAATATGAATATGAGTTAATGGATTCAAAGGCTATAAACAAATTGAGTGGAAATGATATGTTTTCAAAGGAATTTTTGATTAATTGCTGTATTAAGTGATTAAAGTATTAATTTATTATTTTATAGTAATAGTAATGGTATCATATGATTCAGCCTTTAAATTATAATTTTATTCATTAGGCTCAACGATGAGGTACCGCTTTGAGCACTGAAACTGATTATCACCGATATTATTGATAATAATATTAATTATCTCTCAATTTAATAAACACACGAATACCTAATTTCAACCTTAATAGTGATTTGTTTAAAGAATTCAGTTATTGCTATGCCATTGAACTTAAGAATATTAATAGGAATTAATTTGATATATGATATAAAATGTATTTGAGCTGAATTTTTAAAGTTTTTATTCAATTAAATTAAATTTTTTATCGATCAAAAGGATTCGTGAGATTTGATATAAAATTTATTCAAATTAATAATTACTGTAATCTTCAATCATTTATTTTACTTGAAATAAAAAACTATTTAATTCATCCAATTCTAAAATTCTATCATTCAAGCTGTCAAACAATCAGATAAATTAAATCAAAAAAGACTTAAATAAAATGCTTCAAAAGTAGGGCTAATATATTATGCAAATTCCATAAGAGAGCAAAATTATTCGCTTCTTTAGATATGAAATGAAAAAATTTTTATATCATTCAGTTTTTATTCCGGTATTCAAATAATCAGAAGCTCAACAAAAAAAACTAAACTTATGCCAGACTTACGACTAATAATTATCTTATTCCCAAAGCATTGCTAACAAAACATGTTTTTTCTTCTCTTCTTCTTCTGGTCTTAATATTTTTTGTGCACAAGTAGTCAACAAATGATGATTTCATGCAAATTAAATCCTAAACTTATTCTAAATCAGTAGAAAATAGTAATAAAGCTCTAACCATAGGCTAAGAGTTAATGATAATGTTTATCATTTGCCAAATGAGTTGTGGGCGGAATGACTTAGTGCTGTCCTAATTTGGATATTTAACCACTGATTCAACTGAATAATAGTCAAAATTTATTTTTCTCTTAAAGAGAAACTCACTTAAAAAATGATCCAAAGTTTTAAAGTGAATTGAATATCCGTTTTTGCATAACTTAATCAAAATAAGACTTAAGTGTCTCATTATTTTCAATTATAAAACAAAACACTCATAACCTGAAGACATAATTTGAATGCTTATCGGAAACACTGATGTTGTGAGCAATTATTCTGTCAAAAAGTATGAATGAATACATGGGGTGATAACTAAACCCCAAATTCCCATTTGAATTGACAGAAAAAGAGCACAAACACTAACATTGATATATAGAAAGAGAAAAAAGTGTATATTGTCTAATATAGTATGCAAAAAGTTTTCTACATATAAGACGAGTAATAAATTATCATAAAAAGCATAATAATAATTCACGAGAGATTCTCGAGCGATAAATGGCTAAACATATTGTTAAGTATAGTAAAGTATTTTGTCTGAGCCCTGTCAACAAGGAATACAATTTTTGTGTTCTTCTCCCAAAAGAAAATAGAGTTCTCTCTCCTTCGCAGCGCTTCACAAACTCTCTGCTAATAATATATATGATTAGCGTCTGTTTAGGCCCTTAGGGGTGAGAATAGACTTTTGTTAAAAAATAAATTTTCTCTCTTTTTTGAGTCCTTTTCTGCCGATAAAAATAAGCCTCAATTCAAACAATGAGTTTTGTTATGTTAATGCTCTTTAGTTTATCACTTGTTTTGAGTGAGACATCAAATAAAAGTAAAATATTAATATTTTTCTGTCTATAATGCAGTGCCTTTTCATGTAGAGCTTAAATATTTATGTCTAATATATTTCATAAATCATCTGATGATTTAAATATCTATAGTATTTATATTTCACGCTTCAAAAAAGTCTTTAATATATTAGTTTAGGACCTGTTTTATTGTTTCTGTTTTGTCTCGTTTATGACGTCTGTTATAAACAATTTTTGAATTTAAGTCTAACAACAGAACTAGAAAATTGAGATCATATTTATACTCCAATTACAATATATTCATTTGGGCTCATTTTTGTACTTAAATATTATGAGTGACAGCAATACAATGTTTAACTGTTCAGCAATTTTTCTAATTAAAAACTAAAAACTATAGTCAGCAATGCTCTGACTCTGCCGTTTAGGTCTTGTTGAAGACCACACACAGTAGTCAAATAAAAATGTAAATTTTTCTTTAGGAAGTTTAAAATTTTAAATGAGTTCATTAAAGCAAATAACATATGCTATGAGAGCATTAAATATTCTCAAAGAATACGTCTATTCAGAAAAATTTCTCTCAAGTGAAATACTTTTTTCATACAATATTTTTCATAGCCTTTCGAACATTTTCTAAAAATAATTAATCATTGTTTCTAAAAAGTAAACAATTTGCTAATGACTATACTCTTAACAAATTTAATTACATGAAAAAATTTTCGTCCAATATTTTATATTTTATTATTAGAGTAATTGATTTTTTTCAAGAGGAAAATCTGTTTTTTGGTAAAGTTATACGTATTGGGAGTGATCGCAAACCTCCCACACTATCAGAGTGTTTATGACAAGAACTCATTTTTCATTCTAAGAGGTGTTGATGAGTATTAGGAACAAAAGGAAGACAAATTTTTAGAAACACACCCGAAAAGAATTGAGTTTATCGGTTAGTTTAACATTTTTAAGTATTAATTTAGTATAAGTACACAAAATGTTTGCCTAAATCTATCACAAAATACATGAGATGATAACAAACTGTAAAATATTAAATCACATTTTATAGAGAATTAATGGGAATAAACACTAAGAAATTTTTTTCTTAATAACAAAAACCAACTAATTATTTGAAGGTGTAATTTAAATTTTACAATAATACTATTCAGAATACTAATAATACCCACTAAGTTTCAAATGCACTGTAAAGGCTATAACAATGCTTTTTAAAATATAAACAATTTCTTATATCTCAGGCTTAAATATAAGTGTTATTTATAAGTTATAATATATAATTGATAAACAATGACATATACTAAAGTCGAAAGCGCTCGGAATTAAATTATATTTTTTATGATAAAGTTTTTCACTGAGAAAAAGAGTTTATTACTATATTTTATTCAATTATACTAAAGTTGTTTTAAATAAAAATATTGGTTATTGTTTTAAAGTCATAAAAAATATATATAATTCACTCTTCATTAATTAAATTGAATTTTTTTTAATTTGATAATAAGAGAATAATCATTGATCAAAAATTTTAATTGATATACAAAAATGTAAATAACCTGTTAATAGCTATAATTTGATGCGCTTTTATATGAATTATTTATGTTATGCTTTGGCCATAAAGATAAGGCTAAATAACTTTCCTGAATTAAGTAACTATAATTTTACTTTATTCAAACATTTTTTTACTAAACAATTTTAAATATATGTCGATTTTTCTATTGATTCAACTATACCTACGTTAAAAATAAATAAGACTGTAAATTTGAAATTAATAGTTTTGTAAGCATCCATATTAATTATTTAGATCCCGGTTTTGATTTGATAATCACCTCAGTTAATGATATAAATTTTATATACAGGTAAATTTATTTTAGATATTGGGACGTTTTCTTCAGCCAACTCCCAAGTATTAAATTTATTATTCTTTCTGTCAAAACTTTTCTGATAATTCCAATTCTTCAATATAGAAAATATTTTTTTATATGTCTTCATCATATTTTTATAATTAAACAATTTGATTTAGTATTCGGTTCATTATTCTAGAGTTAGATATTTATAAACTGTCCTAATGTTTGAATGAAAACAAAAGCTCAGTTAAACTGAACCGTTTATAAACCCAATAAAATGATAGACTTTTAATATTTTAAACTCAAAAATTATCTCAAATTAAAAGCCATAACTAATTACGAGGGCGTGCATTAAAATAGAGAACATCCTAAATTCAAATTAATTATATATTTGATATAACAAATAGACGTTAAGTCAGATAATGATCAGGAATGATATAATTAATTAAACTGTCATAAAACAGACGCAAATCCTTAACCATAATAATAATAAGATAGCCGTAAATGAATTGAAAACTATATGACAGAGGAGTTTATTATTATTAAACTTCAAGGACTTGGCCCTAATTTTTCAAACATATTAATAATTAAGCTGTCATGATATGCAGGAAGACTACATGTGATGATAAAGTTTCAAGTGATGGATACCGAACCAGAATATTCAGTGAATATTTAGCTCATAAATAGTTACAGACGAATAGTTTGAATACTTCATCAAAAGCAAAAGTATTTGTTTTTCTTTAGCTTCAATTTTTCAAAAAGTTTTAGAAAAATATTTCAAACCCGAACTCAACTCAATAAATAAAAGTTAAATAAAAATACTCTATAAGTGGAAAGAAAATATTTAACGCTTTAGTGTAGGGTTTTGTTAGATTTTTAATAAAATTTTACTATAAATTAAATAAATTTTTTGGAAACTAGAGAACTAACTAATTATTTATGATTTTCTTGAAAAATAGGACTTAAATGCGAAATAAATAGTAGTCTATGAGAGAAAGTCTGGTTATAGTAAAGTTAACGATAGTTTTGAAAACTTAATAAGTTTGGGGTCAAAAGATTATTCTTTCGGGAAAAACAACATAAATCCTGGATTAGCGGTGCGTTTGCAATAAGAGAGGCTGAAAAAATCAAGTGAAACAAAATCACGCTAAATGTGAGTCTATTTCTCTTTTTAGAGGAATAAATACTTGAGTAGAGATTGTGAGCTCATTAATGTTTAAATCTCTATTACTTTTCTACCTGTATGTATAGCTATGTCTGAATGTCACTATAGTTATGGGTGGAGTTCAACATCAGCTAAAGACAGCGGGAATGCTATTTTCTATTTATTAGTTATAAGTCTTCTACAATTTTTTCCGGAGATGACCACTAAATATAATTTTTCTTATGAGACTTCGTGTGAGGTTTACTTTTATTTTGTTCATTAAGCTTAAAAACATTATAATAGCCATTAGATTATTATTTTCAATCAATTTAAAGTTCATGTAATTTATTTAATAGCTATTCAATGAATAAATATTTTCACTTGAGAAACAATTTAGTTTCAAAGAATATTTGAGAATGAGCTCAATTTAGTTACGATTTAGGTTTATATGAAAAGATTTTATAGTAAAAAATTAGGACAATTTTTATTATTAAGGATACTAATTGATTATCAATGTTAATGATTAATAAGCTATGAAATTAGCTTAAATTCTAAACTGTAACGGAGATTATATTAAATTTAATTTTATTTTTATGCAATTAATGAATATCCATTCGCAGCCTTCACATTAAACTTTTTGATTTAATTTTAATTTTTTATTTTGACTTTTTTCACAATTTTTTAAATAATTTAATATTTAGTACAAACGCCAACCTTTCGAGTGTTTTACAACAACTCTTGATTCAGTGCTTAGAATCCTAAGCCTTACTAACCCTAACACTAACTGAATGAAAAAAGTGTACATTTATATGAAAGTGTATTCATTTATATGTTAATGAAAGTTAAATTTTAAAAATTCAACTGACCCTATCTCAACAGTATCTCAATAGACATCTCGTAATACACGCATTGTATATATAACACAAATATTTATTTTGCATAAAACTTTTATCTCTAACTTACAAGTGATGAAGCTTAAAAACTGAAACCTTTAAAATATGATCAAAAGCTAATATTTAAATCTAACAAAAATATTTTTAAAATAAAAAGTATTGTCGAATCTTATCTAAAAATAATTTCCGTGAATCCAATTGTTTTGCATATAAACTTACTCTATTGCTATACACTCCATCCCAGTTATAGTGAACAGGTCGGTGCAGCAAAAACAGTTCACTATAAGCGGGAGTTCACTATATCCGTTCAGTTTTATATG
>JAQGCH010001380.1:0-15963 GCA_034699485.1 Nanhermannia elegantula | reverse complement strand
GAAACACAGGCAGCTTAGACTGTGTGTGTATGTGAGGGAAAAATATATGTTATTTCGGTCATGCATTCTAGTGAAGAACTCTGCGAATAATATCGATCGGTCATAAGGTTTTAGGTGTTTTGGTCTGAGCGCGCAATTGACGTTCACTATACTTTACGTGCAGACAATTCTATCTCTGTATTAATGTAAGTTCCAGAAGCATTACTATTATATATTATGGGAAAATGTCGGAAATTGTGTACTCTATCCATATATCTCTGTGTTTGAAGAATATACTAAAAACACACTATTGATAAACTTGTAGTTTCATTAGTAAATATATATCTAATACTCATTCAATAATAGTTATCACCATAACTGAAGTGAATTTTTTTTTCTAAATTAGTAGAGAGATAGTCAATAATGCTATGGTAAGATTTAAATTACTTTTAAAATCTTATAACTCTGTGTCGTATTCACCTTATTATTAAAAAGACTAAAGTTTTAAAATATATTTTTCAAACTTTTTCCTATTGCAGTCATAGGATCCCTATTTTTAAATCTCTATATCATATCTGTAATTGAGATCAAAATCTTTTAATTATTATTATCCGTCGGAATGTAAAACTTTTATTCATTAATTGAAAAAATTATTTTTCGTTACTTTAAAGATTATCATTAATTTTAAATCTATTTTTTTCTTTTAGTTCTCATTTATACTGAATACTTGATAATCGATTTATTTGAGGAAAAAGAATATTTGATTGAATTATAAATTATAAGATTAAAGTAATGAATAATTCTTATTCTCGTTATTTCAATTCATTTGTCGACAAAAATGAGCCAAACGTTAAAATTTTATTTTTACAAAATTAGATTTTTACTTAAATTAAGCAAAAGTAAATATTCTCTAAATTTATATGAACTAAAATTTGAAAATTGTTGAGTTTATTGGAGCTGAAATGCTTTGATATAAGCGGAAACCTGTCAAAAAATGTAGTATTATTTAGCTTTCAATTTTATAACTAAGGCAATGCATTGGAAATAAGAATTCATAGACTAATCATAAATCAATAACAACATATACTGTAGTTGAATGAATTTTTAAAATTAAAATTTAGAAATTCTTATATTGGTTAAAAAATAATTGCATTTGAATTATTTTTTATTTTGTTTTAGAAATTTCGAGTCAGTATGCGATGAATTTTTTGAGGAGGAAATTGAAAGTAATACATAATAAACCCAAACAAGATGATGACGATGATTATGAGAATTACATACCTCCAGTACCACCACATCCATCGACTATAATACAGGATCAGACAGCAAATGGTAATACAACAGAACCATTACAAGAACCTGAGATTAGTGCTGACGAACTACTCGAACAGTTGAGAGAAAAAGAGTTTGTGCGTAAAAAAGAGGAAAAAGAAAAAATTAAAGAGAAAGAGGAGAGTAAGAAAGACAGAGAGGACTGGAAGTTCTTCCTTAGTTTAACCGCAAAAGTTGAAGACATCACTAGTAAAACACAAAGTGTTTTAGAAAAATTGAAAGACACCAGTGCTATCGACGAGATTATTAATAAGTCTGACTATAATTATGTGCCTGAGAATGATGAAAATGCCCCAAAACCTGCTGGAAGTTGGATTGCATTCAGTGAAGTTGGTTCACAGCATACCGTTTTAGATCATAATTCTGGTAATGTTTCAAACATTTAAAGAATTCTATTATTCATATCTGTCTTAAATTTATTTATTTATAAACTTAATTATGTTTATAAGAATGAAAGCTATTTATTTTTGAAAGAAATCTTTTATTCGATTTAATTATATGTATAATAGTTTGCTAATTGATACTTAGCTTATATTAATTTAATTGATGGAACATTTTGTTGGCAAAACATTTATTTATAACCTAAAAATCCAATAAAATAGTATTTTATTAGTTATTTTGCCTTTAATTGTGTTGACAAGTGAATGACCATAAAAGGCACTCAAAATGATAATAATCAATAAATAAAATCATTATTGTTTTAATGTTCTTCTCATTTCTCACTGTTAGGTATGCTCTCAATTGTTTGTGAACTTTATTGAAATTTCTGTTTTGGAATTACATTTTTATTTTTATTTTATATTTTTTGTTAAACTTGATTATAATCAGAAAATGATTAATATTTTTAGTCTAAATCATATAAACTTTCATCATTTGTTTAGTAATGAGCGTAATGAGAGTTATCTATGTCGAAGACATGGGAGACATCAAATAATAGCTTTTTTGGTATTAAATAACTAATAATTAAATGATAGCTTTAATACAAATATCATTTAATAGGATATATAAGCCGTGGTTTTCATTATTTAAAACCTTTGATACTTAATATGAAAAATGAATGTTTAATTTGTTTAAAATAGCTCGTAAAATATGTTTTTATTAGGATTCAAGTATTTTAATTGCCTTAAAATTGTGAGTACTTAGCATATTATGAGCTCGTTGTTTAGGGAATACTAGTATTAATTGAGGTCGACTGCAGTCATTCATATAATTAAGTTAATTATTTTTTAAAAATTGAAATTTTATTAGTTTTTAACATGAAATTACTTAATAAGAAATCTATATTTAAATATTTTTAAACCTATATTTAAAGTCGAAGTAAAGGAAATCGAATCAATAGAAGAATCAAAATCTTCACAACAAATAACAGAAGAAGAGCTAAAAAAAGTAGCCGAAGAGCCGATCGAAAAGTCGGAACCTTTGGTGGCTTCTAAATTATTAGAAGACTTTGGTTTTAACGAAGAACCAGAAGTCATACCAGTCGCTTATCAACCGGTAGTCTTCGAAGAAGAAGACTATTTGGATGATCCGTTCGACACATCGTTTGTGAACGTGTCAACTGTCGCACCAAAAGCGGCCGCAGAACTGATATTATCGACTGATAAACAATTACTAAACTGTGACACAGAGCCAGAGGTCGATACAGAACCGGATCCTTTTGACACATCTTATGTTGAAAGTGCAATAAGTGGTCAGAGTGTAGTTAAGCCCAACTCTATTGACATAACTCCTATTGAAACTCCTGTGACATTACCTGACTATTCATTTACACGAATATCTCGGTGTTCATCACGTGATAGCATAATGTCTAATCCATTTCTAACTGATTTAAATGATTATTACACTCCTTATGCTTCTGGAGCTCACACACCATATTCTGGTGAGTCTTTTATTTTATATTTCTTTTAAAACAGAAAAACTTGTTTTTTAACTACCTTACTATCAAATTGAGATCTTTTTTCAAACTGTAAACTTTGTGTTTAAAACTCTTTAACTATTAAAATAATGTGTTTTAAAACTAAAGGATTTCTTTTAGGGTTAACATTGTTTTTGAGAGAATGTATAATCAATTATTTAAAGATCTGAAGCCAGGGTTCGAGTCCTCATTTCTTTTCAACATTATTTCAATACATTAAAAGCAGTTTTTCTTTGAATTAATTATAGTTAGGTTTAATATAAATAAAAGTTTAAAAAATCTCTGATTAATTGCTGAATGTATTGATACCGCCTATGAATCTGTTTCTGTCACATTTCTTAGAAAATTGAAATTTTCTTAAAAAAGTACGTTTTGAAGTATGCATTACCTGTGCATTACTATTGAAGCCAACGTCAATCACACAAATTCAGAGGATATGTTCAGAGTTTTTTAGATTTAAAAAACTGAATACTTGATTAGAATATTTCACAAAATTCATGTGAAATGTTTTCTAATAAAATAATGCGGGCAATGGTTATAAATTGATTTTCCTTTTGTGACTTGAATTTGAATTGAAAATTTATTGATTAACTCAAGCTTTAAAGGGATCCATTTTCTTAGAAGTCAATAATTAGAAATATTCTTAAAAGACAATACAATTCTCTAAACAAGAATTTCTTCATAAAACTGAGTGTTTTGATCGTCCCTTTGCTTCCATCAAATCTTCAGTGGAATCTTTCTCTGGTATCATATTTGAAATTATTTTCAAGACTCATGAAAAGAGGAAAGTTGTGACCCTATGCAATATACAAGACTCACGAGACACATGAGCCATTTCAATAAAGTTTCAATAAGATTTTTGTGTGTTTGTAAAGAATGATAACATAGGACACGATCCAACGCAATCAATTTTTGAAGACCTTTAATAATATTTTTCATAATTTTATTCTACCAGAAAAATGAAGTAACTCATTGATTATACTTATTGAATACGAGTACAGGTTATCTTCACATTAATTATACTGAAAATCATCTCGAATATTGATTGACTCTGAGTGAGTCATACAATTAAATCGATATGAATTAAACAGAGTATTAATGGATAAAATTGAAAGATCATTCGAGAGGAAATTATGGGTATCCGTTATCTGAAACCATACTGTATAACACGATAATATGTTTGATTGGCGTGAATCATAGGATATCTCCCATCATCCGTATAAATAAAACTTGTTTTTATTCTTTGCGAATAAAAATATTAATAAAAATCAAATGTAATAATCATTAAAATAGAATTTCCTAAAGACAAGACTTTCTAATAATAATTTTTAATAATAAAAAATTCATAATTTTTGTAATGAAATATTTTCTAATATCGATCGCTTATTATTAGATAGGAATGCTCTTAAGAACTTCATTTGTCTATATTTAGTATTCGACCCGAAAATAGATAAGTTATAAAAGGGAACAATTTGAGAGTTGTCTTCAAACTGTCCTCAATATACTCAGCCTTATTATTAAATGCTGTGATATAACTACACCACTATTGAGTCTTAATTTATTTAGAATTAATGTCGAATTTAATCAAAAAGCTTTTTAAATAACAAATTGAATAACTCAATACTTAATATATTTTAGAGATATTAGTTTCAATTCTTATCAATTTTTATATTAATTACAGCACTTTTAGCTTAATATAAAATTTGTTTATCAGACTTCTTCATATAGAATCATATTTTTTATCTATAATTTATATTTTAAAAATTTTCAGAAAAATTCTTAAGAACTGTAAGATAAGTATTTTCTTAAATATGCTCACATATAGCTGCAAAAGTTGTATGACCAATGTAAAAATGAATCTCTAATTCATTTAATGGACTCCAATCTATGCATGAGATTCACATTTTTCTTTGATATGCTTACAATTTCTTTAAATTGATTGATGTCCACAAAATATATGCAAAAATTATGTTATTTTAATGCAGAGTTGTTGTTAAGTTTGAATTGACTCGTCTCTCATACGCTTAGGATTAACTTTGTATTTATATTAGTTTTTAATGAATAATCTTTTTCATTTTTTGACATTTCAAGACATATCGTGACTAAGACTAGTACTGTCATATATTTTTCTTGTTTTGATGCTATTATTTAATATCAAATATAATTTAATTTGAAAAGATTTTTCTTGCATTCAATCAAAAGTGAATTATATTTTTTAAGATCAATTTAAAACTCAATTCTAACTCAAATAAATGAGTTTTATTTACATTATATCGCATTATATAACACTGAACTTGATTTTATACAAATTTACATTTGCAGTGCCACTCACTTACAACACAGGGTTTAGTCATATATCTTGAAGCGATTATTTTTCATATACGATGAGCAAAACTTTTATTGATCACAAGTTCATTTATTTTACTCAATTTCTATTTGCAGCTAATGTTGATCCAAAGCAAGTGAGAAAATAATATTACAATTATTGTTCAAAGCGTTTTTTCCATAAATTAATGGGTTTTTTCCTAATAATATTAAGTGAAAATCTTGTCATTCACTCTATGAGATTGAAATATTGTTTGCTTTCATAAGACTAAAAACTATTTATTAAAAACATAATTAAAAATTACTTGATCGCTAAGTAAACCTTTTTAGGTTAACTCAATGATTCTCTCAATCTATAACTTACTGCTAATTGATATACACCGCATAAATATGACTATCATTTCATGCATGAAGACTATCTTGGCTAATTTCGAGTTCAATTCAATATACGTTACTATAATATGTTTATATGATTTATGGCAAAAATTTTATTTATATAGAAAAAATAATATTAATGAAAAGTACACTGCATTTCATTAGTGGAAATTTTAATTGTATTTTATACAGTACATTAAATCATTGAATACAACATGATTTAGTGAATTGTGGTCAATTCAAATCAGGCTATAATTAAATTACATAAAACATTATATTAAAATATGGATGTGTTTGATAAATAATAATTTATTGTTCAAATTATTATTTTTGACAATATTAGTATAGATTAAAACTATTACTAATCAGAGTTATATTCAGTCGTTGTCATCAGTCAGTCATATAATTTGACAACAAAAATAAATGAATATCTGTTCCAGAAGTCTATTAAACTAATGGGAAAAGTAACATCTTCTTCTTTTTAGTGTAACATTCATTTCAATATCCTCAGAGACTTATAATCTCTTCAATTATAATATTATACTTATTAAATATTAATGAAAAGATGAGAAAACACTAAAAGTCTTTGAATCTTTTATTCAAATTAAATAAACAGTTTGAGTGTACCATAATCTGACCATAATTATCAATTCATTTTCTAATCGCCTTATAAATTATTAATTATATTTTGTGAATAAAATGAACTGTAAGATAATGAAGTTATGTATAACAGAAATATTACTTTATCTTAGTTTCAAAGATTGAGATCATTTTCTCAGTTTAAGTCTTTTTACAATCAATACTTTTTGATTAACTTATAAAATATATATGAAAAACTTGAAGTCATACAAACTTGTAAGTGACCACACATTAATATATATTAAGTTTGATGTTCATTTCATTTAACCCACATTTAAACAAACGTATTCAGAACAGAAAAGTTATATAAATTATTATCCGTTTAATAATAATGATTGATATGTTACAACCGGTGTGTCATGACTTTTATAACTTTCAATAGTTTAAAATAAGTTCCAAACTATTTATCACAATTTTTAAAAACTTAACATCAATCAGTTTAAGGGTTTAGAGTTTTATAAAATTTAATAATTTTGCAAAAAAGCATTTGTAAAATTATATTCTTATATTCACAGTTATGTACTGTAGCAGCTATTGAGTGCCGTTGTATGCGATCGTCTAAGATCTCCCTTATATTAGAAGACAAATATTTAATTTAATGAAAGTTATATTTTTCGTTATTATTAACTAAAGTTTTTAATTTAATTTTATTATTTATTGATAGTGTGAATGAGAAAGAGAACATTTAAAACAGAAAACGAAACGAATTTAAAGACGACATAAAAACAGAATTTAAAAAATTGTGATATAATTATTAGACAAAAATAAGTTTAAAAATAAGTTCAAATGTATAATAAAGCGATATTTATTTGTTAAATAATTAAATTAACAAATCAATAAAATAATAACATTTTCACAATTTTGGCCATAAAAAAATATTCAAATGATTTTGATGTCAGCTGCAAATAATAAGTGAACTGCCAGCACATATATGATATTACAGGATATATAGCATAATAATTAAAATCGATCCATGAAAAGCCAGAATTCTCAGAATACAACATAAAAAATAATGAATTTTGTGATAATAGGAATAATTGTTGATCTGTTTAATTGTGAATCGCAAAATGCTTTAAGGGAATTAAGTTTTTTAGACTAAATGCAAGAAAAAGTTTCCGCGAAGTTATTTCAAGTCAAACAAAGTTGAATAACACGCGAAATAAGACATTCAATGTTTGATTATTTATTGTCACAAACATTGACATTATAAATGATACTCTAGTGGTATAATTAGGCAAATGAGTTGCGTTTACACTTAATATAATAGTAATTCATTGGAATTTAAAACAAACTCAATGTTTAGTCAATTTATATTTAAGGTGAAGAAGTTCTTAACTCTTAAAATTATTAAATCTCATTTTCAGGTACCGCTACACCAAAGCGCCGAAACTCAACGAATCCATTTGAGCAGTCACCAGAAGAAGAAGAAGTTGTCATCAGTGGTGTCCAATTTGAAGGCCAATCACCAGTTGCCTCAGCCATCGCTGACATGACAGCAGACTTTTATAACGCAATTACATCAAAATCATTCGAACCTTCATTAGAAACATCGACAAAACTTGAAAGAGACGCCACATCACAACCATTTGATCCGTTCGCTACCATTAATGATGACGACACGCCTAAGAGGCAGTCATTGGGCGACGAAACTAATAATTTTGCTCCTAAAGTCTTATCGCCCGACGCTATCGATCCATTCACTAGAGATACTATTGATAGTCCGTCTTCACCAACATTACCACCACCTGATAGTTCATTCTTAACAGCAATGGCTGATAATAACGAATATTTATCTGATTTATCTGATATTGAAGATAATATCGATGATAACTATAATAATGTTAACAATAATGCTGTCATTAATGGTTCCAATAGAAGAAATAGTTGTAATAGTAGTGCCTTTCAAATGGAACTATTATCAGGTATTATGCAATGTTATACTTGTATGCGCTGTTATACGATATCTTTATTAAAAATTTTTTTCTGTTAATAATTTTATCATTTAATAGGAAAGGAATGCATCAAATTTAATAATTTGTTTAATTTTGTTTTATATAACATAAGATCTGGACTAAGAATTTCGATATTTTTCTCATTGCTATTATTAAACTCATTATTAAAAAATTTTTCATATTTGTTCACTTTATAAAAAAAATTTAGCTTTAGTTAAAGTGATTCTATTTTTTTAAACTAATTATTTTTTAAGGATCTCACGCAATATTGAGATATTTAAAGGATTATTATTGTTGTTATTTTTATTATATTTATTTAAATTAATATTTTTTCATAAGGTGATAAAGACTTACCGACTCCAACCTTCGAACCACTTCCAGCGACAACAATATTACAGAGAAAACCATCACTTCCTCCTTTAGAGCCCGAAGAACTGATTCAAATCTCAAACTCATATCACGATGTTTCAGAGCCAACCACTAAAACAAATAGTTATTTCGATCCGTTTCAGACAGTTTTCGACAAAGACGCAGAAGAAGTCGATGAAATACTATTCCAAACATTAACAGAAATTAAAGTAAAGAAATATTACATTTATTTAAAAAAAGTTTTTAATTGATAAAAAAAATTCTGTTTAGAAGGAAACAAATGAAGAAATTCGCCCAAAAACAGTTCGGAAACTCAGTACACAAGACTCGCTGACAGATATCGGTCACCCTAATAAAGACGCCACAGGAATAGTTAACGACGGCTTCGATGAGAGAGGAATAGAGGACGAACACATCGACACAAATATAGTACAGAAATCAGAAAGTATTGAAGATTATAATTATTCAGCAATAGATACAGATTTGAGTGGAAAAGAGTATGATATCGAAGACGGAACCAGTGAAACAAATGCAATACAGAGCGTCACTACAACTACAAACACAAACACTAATGTCATTACATTTGGCGCCACCACTGACTCTGGAGTTGTTATCGGATCCAATTTGGATGACATAACAGACTGTGGTAAAGATCCGTTCGATACGAGTGAATTCGATTCGGCGGCTTTTGATGCTTTTGCCACAAAATTCGATCAAACGTCCGGTACTGCAGATAATTCTGCGTCTTATGATCCGTTTGCGTCTCCGCTCAAAAGTATAAGCAAAAAACAGGACGACTTAGAATCAGATGGTTTTGATATATTTGATCCGTTCGCTCGACCGTCACTTAAGACTCCGAAGAACACACCCCGAAGGGTTGTCAAAGAATCTTCTAAAGACTCTTTCGATGACGACGAAAGTGATAATTTGAAAATTGTTATCAGAGCTAAAATGAAAGACAGCGCAGACACGAGTGTCGTATCTTTAGGTTTGTCTTTATTTTAAAATCAAAATTGTTATTAACTCCAAAATTATATGTTTAAAATAGATTTCTTCGGATTTTTTCAATTTTAGAGATTTAATTCTAACTTTACTTGTTTAAGAAGTTATTTTTTAGAAAATATCAACTTTTAATGAAAGGACAGATTTAAAAATGTATAGCAAACGAGTTATGTGTGAATATTAGATTTTATTAATAAGGATTGCTTTTAGGGCACGTCTCTTATCGCTAATGTAATCAATTTGTTAAAGATTTCATGTTTTCTCTTAAGAATTTATTGACTTAAGAGTTTAGTTACATTTTGGTAATTAATTAAAAGGCTTATCATATCTGCTGATTATAGTCAAGAATTAAGAAAAGTTTGACAAATAATTTAAACTTAAATAATAATAATTGATAATAATTTGTTATGAAACAAACTGAAGCATCAAATTAAAAGAAAGCATCGAATTTTTCTAAATAATAAGTGCTTTAAGTTATATTTGTTTTTGGCTTTCTTTGGACTCCTTTCAAATTTATTTGAATTCCCAAATAATGAAACAAAAAAATAATCAAAATGATCTAATATTTAAAATTATAATTAGATTTAATAATAATATAGAACTTTTATTAAGTTAGTTCTTAAGAATGGAACACTTTATGAATTATTAGTTATTTTTCAACTAAGATAATAATTAAAAAAAATGCATTTAATAATTTGCTTGAATTTCAGCTCCACCACCATTACTGCCACCGCCGCCAAAATCTCCAAAATCTCCGGCATTAGAAGGACTCGATTTAATGCCTGATGAAGACAACCCTGTCGACGAATTTGAGGCATTCTTCGGTGGCGGACAGTTATCAGAAGCCGCACAACAAGTTCAGCCAATCGGTGGTGAACCGGAATGGCCCACAGCTTTTGGAGAGGCGGCCACTAAAAGAGCAGATTCTACAGAATCACCACAAACCCCACTCTTCGATGAAGACACTTCTCAACCATTAGAAGATTTTCCACCGAAGTATACCGGAGATGGTTGGGAAATGATGTTAAGACATCCAAACAAGAAGAAGTTGACCGCTAATAGATTTTGGAAAAAAATTTATGTCAAGTTCTTAACCGATACCTGTGTTTTCCAATTGTTCAATAAGAAAGAAGATAATAATCCATTCCAAGAAACACCACTTCAAGCCTCATATTCATTATCAGATATATCGACACAACAGTACGATCAATACGGAAAGATATTTACTATTAAATTGCAATATATTTTCTATCGGGAAAGAGTTGGTGTACGTCCGGGACAGATAGCAAAGGTTTGATTCTATTAACTTATTATTTGTCTGAATTAATTAATTACGAATTTTGATTTATGAATAATTTGTGTTTTGAATTTAATTAAAAAATTGTTTACCTTCAAAGTTTATTTGTTAATATGACTGAATATGCGCTATAAAAATCTATTACAAAATTATAGTAAAAATTAAGTTTTTAATTTAAACAATATGTATATTTCTATGTCAATTATGTAGGCTTTATATACAATAGATTTTTATATTTACACATTTGGTATACAAATTAAACAAATAAGAACTAAAAATTCTAAAATGAATTTTTCACATAAAAGGTAATGCAGGGACAGATCACTTCAATGGGACAGTTCGCCAAACTCGGAATGCCTTTAGAACATGCGCCACAAGTGAGCGAATTATTAAAATTAGGAACACTTAACTATAGTGACTTAAAAGAGATTCAACAAGTGGTTGAAGAGTCACTCTTCAGAATGAGTATACATAGAGACAGAGCATTGACTTATAAGACAGAAGAGATTCAATGTTGTGTTCAGGACGAGCTCTATGTCGAGCAAAACAAAATGGGAATCATATCTAAACAATTAGCGAGAGTCAGAATATTCTTTCTCGCATTTATTAATGGTTTGTATCAATTATTACTTGAATTTAGTTTGAAAATAGTTTATTTTGAGGGTAACTATATTTCTGTCAATGGAAAGGTATGCCAAGTATTGAGGTCGGAATCAATGACCTTAGAAGACAAGGTAAAGAAGTTGTGGGACGACATGATATTATTCCAGTTGTAACAGAAGAATGGATACGATTAGAAGCGTGTGATTTTCATTGTTGTGTTCAACCGGAAGACTTTGAAATGACAAAAATTATTAAACTCATACCTCCCGACGCCTGTCATTTCGAACTCATGAGATTTAGGATAAGACCACCGAAGAATAGAGAGCTTCCACTTCAAGTCAGCGCTAACATGAATATCACTAACTCAAGAGTAGAGCTTAAATGCGATGTTTTAGTCCCCGGGTGTATATCTCGAAAACACGGACAGATTCCGTGCGAAGACATTCTAATTAGGTTTTATATACCCGAGTGTTGGATATATTTCTTTCGAGTTGAGAAACATTTCAGATATGGAGCCATTAAGTCTGCACATAGAAGAACTGGCAAAATAAAAGTAAGTTTTAGTTTTCATATTCAAAATTACAATAATGTCAATATGTTTTTTCAATTTTTCAATTTTTCTGTTAATTAGATTTTAATTGATTTTTGAAGTTAAGCTTTAAAGTTGTAGTTTTATTCTTTTGCTTTTTTCCCGATTAAGACATTAATAAGTTGGATGTTTTTTCAAAAACTAACAGTTAGTTTTAACTATTTTTTTACAGTTCTATAAAAAGTGTTTATTTTTAGTGTATTTATTAATTATAAACAATTTATAAATAGTTTGAAGCATTCACTCATGAAAATTAGAATTTTAATGAGTGAATGATGAAAATAAACTACAGTATAAGTTATTGCTATTTTAATGTTAAATTCAATTTGTCCTTAATGTCTATTAGCTTTTAATTGCTTAATAACTTTAGCTTAAACTTAACTCTAAATACTTCATTGAAATTGTAATTACGGTAACTTTTGGTTATATAACTTATGAGTAATAGAAACTTATATAAGTCAAAAAATACATATTCTAGTTAATAATGAGTTTGAGTTCATTTTATCGTTATTATTGTTATAAAATTGTTGAGATAGTTACACAAAATACATTACTTTGAAAAAAAAATTATTTTTAAATAGAATCAGAAATTGCAAAAACTGCTTACAGTTTAATACAATATAAATATCTTTAACAAATTGAAAATTTGAAACATTTATACAAGTTTTTAAAGTTAATGAAAAGTTAATTTTTTTAAATGAAGGGAATTGAGCGACTTTTAGGCGCAGCACAAAACTCAGACTCACAGCTAATAGAAGTGACTGCTGGTCAGGCAAAATATGAACACGCATTCCATTCTATTGTTTGGAGAATACCTCGACTTCCAAAAGAAGGACAAGGTTTGGGACAACTTTTTAAGTTAATAGAAATAATTGGAGAAAATATTGGGTTTACTACCCATATAGGGATGAATTGTTAGACATGATTTAAAAAAATAGTGACTGAATTGGGAGTAAAGCCCAAAACTTAAAATGAGAACAAAATTGATGCGAAATATATCTTTTTAGGTGCTTATACTCAACAGCTTTTAGTACTTCGTCTGCCAATGACTTCTTTCGATCAAATACCGGAATCATTCTATGAGTTCGTTCACGTGGAGTTCAAGATGCCCTCAACTACTGTCTCTCACACTACTCTACGGTCTATATCTGTAACCAATGAGAATCCGCCGGAAAAGTTTGTCAGATATTTGGCTAAATATGAGTATAAAATTCAATTGAATATAACGTTTGATGAGAAGACTGAAGTAGAATATGTGGCAAATGTTGCCAATAATAATAAAATACAAACAAAAGAAGACAGTAATAGTAATAAGAATGATAAAGAAGATAACGGTAGCGATGAAAGTGATTGAAATGCAATAATTTTTTGATTTTAATAGTATTTAATCGATTTTGAAATTGGAATATAATTGAAGTTTTGTTAACTTTTCTTTGAGTTTAAACTTAGTTTCAATTTTAGTCAATCAAATCAAATATTAAACACGACTACAGTATAATAATTCATATTTTCGATCATTTTTTAATCAAGAGTTTTGAGATATTTTTCTTTCCACAGCAAAGACCTTTAGAACATTTTTATTTTATTATTAAATTTCTATTAAAAGTTTTTATTTAAATTTTTTTCGTTTTTAAAATAGTAGTTAAGCTTTTCGTTTACATAAAGGAAAACAATTATTTGAAGAAATGTTTTTAAACAAAAAAATGCATAATTAATAAGACAAATAATTACTAAAGATATAAAATTAGATCTCAATTATTATAAATAATATAAACAATAATTTATTGATAACTTATTTTTTAATTTTAATCATCAAATTAGTGAAAAGCTTTGTGTAATTTATAATTTTTTGTTTAAAAGAATATTCCATTGATTTGTTGAATCATTTTATTTATTTTTGTTAAATAACACATAAATCATATCTAACTTGTGCTATAAATTATTTAATTGAAACAATTTTGTTAAATATTTGATGTAATTATAATAAAAAGTGAGCCATTATTTAAATATTAGTAGCAATTCATTATATTCATTAAAGTTAAACATTTCATTTCATACTTCAAATCATTTTTAGGGTTTATAATTCACAATATTTCATAAATTGTGCCATTAATTGGATCAGAGAGAAAGTAAGGGGTTATCTCTTATCTTACTATATAGATCAGGAGTGGCCAGACTTTTCAATCAAAAGAGCCAAAAAAGTTAAAAAATAGGACCGAGCCATAAATGGGTTATCCATAAATTACGTTTTCCTTTTGAGTTGAGGCAGTGTTGCTTTTATGGTCTCGTTCAATAGAACGACAATAATTATTTCATTTTCTCATTTATTAAATCGGATTTGAGTGATATTTGAAGCAATTTATATGAAAATTAAATTAGTGTTTTCAAGTATTAAAGAGATTTTGGTCTAAAAATAATAATTTTTGTAATTTTTGTAGATTTGAAAAATTTTTTATTTAAGATTTCAGTTGAAATCAATAATATCAAAAAATGTAAAGTGTTTACAAAAATCCTTTATATATTCGGAATGCAGTCCAATTTACATACAAATCGATTCCAATTTTACTTAAAGGCGAATTCATAAAAATGAAAATGTTTGCGCATTTTATTGTCGGTTTAGTGATGCGAGCTTTGAGAATAAAAAATGTTTTAAACTGATAGAAAAAAAAAAATATTTTTATACGGTAACCAAATTTAATAAATTAAGACCTCTAACTTATTTTTTAAAATCTGAAATTTCCACCAGTTATACAAATTGTTATGTTTGTACAACGTGGAAGTTACTCTTATATTTCTCTAATCCTGCATTTTGAAATAAAAAATAATGAAATTTGCAACAATTTTGGCTAAAATATGCAAAATATTAAAGTTTATTTCACGATTCAAAAAGGTTTTTAATTTCTCATATTATATAAATCAGAAATGAACTTTTTACGGTTTTCTTGGAAACCTATTAAGATAAAATATACTTGCAAAAGCCTTCGCGGGCCAACCGTTGCTCGAGGGCCGCGGTTTGGCCACCCCTGATATAGATAATTGCTTTAGATTTATAGCTATATTAACAGCTCTTACTGTCCAGTTGATTAGTATTATCAATTTTAAAAAATTAAATGAAAAAACTTTAAATTGCAGCATATATTGATTTTTTAAACAAAATTAGATTTGATTCTGATCTGCTTGAACCAATTAAAATATAAATTTTTCAAAAAATTGAGATAACTCCTTTCTCCCAACAATGCTCCAATTCTGTATTACATGAATTTTAATTTAGTTTTAAATCTCTGTTAAATTAATGCCAACTGCCTCTATAGTCATAACCAGAGCTGTGATTTTCGGGAGTTAAAAAGTGCTCAAATCGGTCGGGAATCGAGAGTTTCAAAAATTTTATTATTAGTTCAAAAATACAAAATTTCAATCATTTCTAATGAAAATTATAATTTAGAGCTTAATTAGTGTTTAAAAATTTATTGTATTGAATAATCAAATTTATTTTCAAGTTTTCTGGTAACAAACTTTGTCTTTTGTCAGTTAATAAATTCTTATACTTTGAAAAAGAGCGCTCGACATCAACTGAGACAAGTGGTGC
>JAQGCH010001379.1:0-15964 GCA_034699485.1 Nanhermannia elegantula | reverse complement strand
GGGGGGGGTTCATTTCAAGATTTCTTGAAAAACCGAAGGGGGGGTCAAAACTCGTCGGTTTTAATAGGCAATTTTTCCTCAAATTGCGTTTTCGCGCCAAAATTTTTTTGAAATTTCTCCCTTTTGTAGAGAATCATTTAAAAATCATACATTTTAATGGCATTCATTGATGCATTAATGCATAGAGCTATTCAATAATCTTTTACAGGAATTTAAATTATAATAAAATTTAAACTTTTAATCAAACCAAAGGATATTTTTTCAATTTTTCAGGAAGAAATTTCTGGAAAAATTCAAAGGGGGGATGGGACCACACCCTAGGCAAACCTATGCCTTGTATGGTATAGTGAATCAGTACATGTATAGTACAATTCAGATTTTTTACTACAAAAATTTCAGACGAAAATACTTGAATGCATTTTCGTCAAAAGTTGCAGAGTAGTGGTGCACTACACAGCACTACAAAGCTTATCAAACTGTAAAAACCAAACATAATCACAGCAAAGGAAAAAATCATTTCTTAGCTCTACACCGGTCTAAACGAGAACAACATAAGAGAGAAAGAGAGAAAACAATGAAAAAATGGATTTCATATTTGAGTTTTGCGTCAAAAATGCATGAAAAAGATTTTTTCAAAATATTTCGATCAAACAATTTAAACTTCAAATTTTTTCATAAATCTTTAATTCAAAAATATTACTTCGATTCATATCAATAAATAATTCAATGAAAACTATTTTTTTACGAAAGGCATGCATTTTAAATATTACAATACAAGCTATTGACCAGTGATGGCTATCATATGGCCGCCAAGTATTTGGAAAATAACGAATTCTAATAAAAAATTCTTAAACTTAGAATTTTTGCATAAAGAGGTTTAAGGTTTTGAATGTATAGCCAGTCTGTTTCAAATGTCAAAAGCTTGTGATCAAAACCTTTTCAATCTTATGTTATGTCAAGGGATTCAAAAATATGAATGGTATAGGATTTCGATGAAATCCATAAAACAGGAAAATTCTTTAATAGGAAGTTAAGGAATTAGATTAGACTTTATTTCACTATAAGTTAAAATACATAATATTCTTAATTGTATTTGTTTTAGTCGAAACAATTGTTACGAAAGACAATATTCCGAACAAATGACTCAAAAGTAAGATAGAAATGGATTTCTATTTAAAAGCTTAAAGTAATTGCATTTTTCCGGTCCATCGCTTATATCGAGAACTTTTCTTTTAATCGAATAGTTTTTCTTATAAGTAATCGTTTTATTGAAGAAAATTCAAGATTTCGTTTCTCTTAAGGAATGAATTTGTGTTTAATTATAAGTACTTTTGGATTCTTTGAAAGTATTGATTTTCGATTTCTAAACACTCAAAACTTTTAAAGCATTAAATGCATAGAATTTCCACAATTCCTGACTTGCATTACAAAAATTTCAAAGTTCTTATATAACTCGCAATCGTTTTGATAACAGAATAGAAAACTTAATTCAATTGACTGTTGAAAGTGAGAGCTCTAGGTCTGCATTGAATGCAAAAAACATAATCTTTTATCAGTTTAGACGAGTTCTCAATGTCTGCTAAAAGACATTTAACCATAAATTAAATTTGTTCGCAAACAATAGGAAAGAATTGAATGGAAGAAAAGCTGTAATAATTGTAATGCATGTGAAAAGTGGTGCCAATCAGTGGACAAAACCAACAAAACTATTAAAGTTGTGATAAAACAGATGTAAAGCAATAAAAATATGTGAAAACAATTTGCGTTTATTATAAACAAACAGTTAGTAAACAATGTCTCAAAGGAACTAAAGTTTAATATTAAGTATTTATTAAATAACTATAAAAAGTAAACAAATAATTAAATGCATTGAAATAAAAGTGATTTAAAATAGAATCAAATGAAACAAAAAGTGATTCAAGACTTTGAGTGATATGAATATTAATATCAAAAGTGATTCAAACCTAATATCAGTCAAACTTAATATTAAAATAATTAAAAAATCATATCAAACATGAAATCATTATTAATAATAATAACAATATTAGAGATAATAAAAGAATTGAGTTGTGATGACTCTAACCATCACTTATACGATGACAATAATAGAGGACATGGTTTTCAATTGGAGTCAGTTTTGGATAACATTAACAAAAACGTAAACAATAATAAAGACTTAAATAAAAGTTTGAATAACAGGAATGGGTTGAGTGAAGAGTTGGGACACAAATCGATAGCCTCTTCATCAGAACCGACGAGTTTAGTCCTCTCTTCACATCCGTACTGTAAAGAAGATATAGAAAGGCTTTGCGGCCGAACCTCAACGCCTTTGAACAACAATTTAGCGGTTTTGAGTTGTATTCAGAACGACCACAGAGAGGAAGACATACACCTGTCTGAGAGATGCCATCACCTGATCTGGTCCTACAAACGCAATCTCACAAATGATAACCGATTCTCGAGTGTCGCCAAAAGTATATGCAATCGACTGATCACTGAGAACGCCGATTGTCTGCAAACAGAACAGGAAAAGGTGTTGAGCCCGAGCGCTAACCTCTTGTCGTGTCTCATAGAAAGACTCGATCCAGAAACTGATGTCGAATGCAAATCGTTCTTAACTAAAATGGAAATTATTATATTCAGTGATTACCGATTGGTTCATAAGTTCACTGACTTTTGTGCCGATGACATCGAAACTTTGAAATGTGGTCGACTGGACATGAATTCACAGGCAATTCACACACAGGGAGAGACCATTGACTGCTTGGAGAAGTCTATGGACAAGTTGTCCCCCAAATGCAAACATCAGATATTAAGAATCGCTGAATTACAGAGCGATGACTTCCATCTCGACCGCACTCTTTATTTTGCGTGTCGTGAAGACAGAGAAAGATTTTGTCATAGAGTCCAATCAGGAGAGGGAAAGGTTTATAAGTGTCTTATGAGACACAAACTGGAGAGAGACTTGAGTAGAGAGTGTCGCGAAAAACTATTTCAAAGAGAAATGTTAGCCGTTCATGACTACAAAGTGGCGCACGGGTTGGCCAAAGCCTGTAGGGCTGATATTAGAGCATATAATTGTCGGGACGACACTTCTGATCAGAAAGAGATACGTTTGGCACAAATCCTTTTATGTCTTGAGAACGCTTTGAATAAGAACTTAGAGGTGGCCGAAGACTGCAAATCAGAAATGCTGTCGCATCGCAAGAGTTTGCTCCAAAATTATAACTTAACTCCAGATTTGGTTTCTGCGTGCGATGGGTTTGAATACTATTTCATTACATATTTTTTACTCAGATTTTTCAATAACTTCAAAGTTTTTTAATTAAATTTAACTCTTTTTTTAGTGATATTCAAAACTTTTGTTCGCGTTTAGAAATCGGGGGTAAAACTCTTCACTGTTTAATGAATCACTCGAAGAAATCGAGAAGAAGAGGCGCTAAAAAGGCACAAATCACTGAACAGTGCAGAAGAGCTCTCGAAGACTTATTAAAAGAGGCAAATGTTGCAGAGGACTGGAGAGTAGACCCTGTACTGCAAGAGTCATGTCAGACTCCAGTCGACAATCTATGCAAAGATGTACAACCGGGTGAGGGGCGAGTCTTGTCGTGTCTTATGGATCACATCGATTCGAATTACATGAGCGAAGACTGTCGCGATTCTTTGCTGCAAATTCAATACTTTGTAGTTCGAGATTTTCAATTGGATGCACCGCTGTATAGGTCGTGTCACGACGACGCTGTCAAGCACTGTCACGCCAAGAATGACTGGTTCGACAAACCCGACCATATGGACCCTGAGAGAGGCCCAAGTGTTTTGTCGTGTCTGTACAGATATGCATATCATCCAAAAGAAAACGTTGCACTAAATCGTCAGTGTCTTTATGATATTAGACGTGTTATGAAACAAAGGGCTGTAAGTGTTGACCTTTTGCCTTATATTGAAGAGCCGTGTCTTCAAGATTTGGCCAAACATTGCAGTCAGGGTGAGTCTGATGTGAAAAAGGGTTCCGAAATGGAATGCCTTCAGGAAAACTATCAAAAGTTGGATAAGAATTGTCAGTCAGCTATCGGTAACTTCACTGAAGAGGAAAGTGAACACTTAGAACTCAATTATCCGCTGTTCAAAGCATGTGCTACTGCTATAAAAGAAGTTTGTAGTGATGCAAATGAAAGAGATGTAGATCAGGGAGACGTAATGGAGTGTCTGATACTTAATAAAAATAAAGCAGGAGTTAAACGACATCATAAATGTCGTATAGCTATCGAACATTTCCAATTGCTTTCATTGAAAGATTTTAGATTTAGTTTCAAGTTCAAGGAGTCGTGTAAGAGCGATGTTCTCAACTTTTGCAGAACTGTTAAAACTAAATATGATGTGGTTTCGTGTTTAAGTGGTATACTGTTCAACGACACGATGTCTAATCGCCATAAGTTTCGCATATCTCCTGACTGTAAAAATCAGTTAAAAGTAGAGTTATTACAGAGAAGCGAAAACATAAAATTAGATCCAATGCTAGACAAGGCGTGTGAATTGGATAGGAATTCGTTTTGTGCCAATATTAATCCGGGAGAGTCTCAAGTGATAGAGTGTTTAAAGTCGAATCTCCACAGACTGACCTCCATAGCATGCCAAAGAATGTTATTCAAACGCCAACGCATAGAACTTAATGATAATTCAGTTGACTATTCTTTAATGACTAACTGTAGGACTGCAATCGTTAAGTTTTGCACAACAAATGACTTAAAGGAAGTCCTGTTCTGTTTGCGAGACCATCGCGACGACATTGGAATGGATCAGAGGTGTCGATCACTTGTTATTAAACGATTGGCCGAACAGAACAGTGACTATCGTCTCAATCCAAGACTAAAGTCCGCCTGTCTTAGGGATATTCCAAAGTTCTGCGCAGAGGTCATTCAGAAGCATAAAAGTGAAGAACAACTGGAAGGAAAAGTGATCGCCTGTCTTAAAAAGCAATACGTTCTCAATAAGTTATCGCAATCGTGTGAAATAGAAGTCGTTAATGTTATCAGAGAAGTGGCTCAAAATGTTGAATTAGATCCCATTCTGTATAAGTCTTGTCAGCAGGAAATTAAGATCAGGTGTGCCGACGACTTCGATATTCAGGAATGTTTGAAATTAAAGTTTCAGAACAAAGAAATCGGTGACGAGTCGTGTAAGCAACAAATCGCAAGATTAATAAATGAAGTCAAAGCTGACATACAGTCGGATCCTTTGCTCTATAAAGTATGCGTTCAAGACTTGAAGCATTATTGTTCTGATATTCCTTCAGGTCAGACATCATTTCATTAATAATATTGTTAATTAATGTAATTATTTTTAAACAATAATTAAAATGTCATTTATATCTACATTATTTGGCAGGTCATGGGCGCCAACTGTCATGCTTGTTGGCCGCACACGAGTCGTCAAAATTGAGCGAAGAATGTAAGACTATGTTAAGTAAAAGAGTGGAAATGTTTGAATACGCAGCACAAGTCGCACCGGCCGAGAGTGTCGGAGAAGTCATTAAAATGGTGGCCACCAGTCCTTCGAGGAATTACTTCTTATTTGTTTTATTTAGTTTTATAACATTTATTTTTGCGGGCGGTCTGTTATGCGGTCGCGTCACCAAACGAATCACCACTAATGATAAAATCAAATAGTTTTTTGTTTTCTAATAAGTTTATTATATATATACAGTATATACACAATACACCTTTTTGTTGCACTTCTTTCAATCCAATCAAATTTTGTGTACTTAAAATTTACCCAATTTTTAAATAAAATTATTGTCGCATTAATTTTTAATATCAATCAAATTAATTGATTATAAGTCGTATGTTGTATAAGAAAATATTATTTAGGACTACAGTCAACTATTTCTTTACTGATTTTTTTCTAACATTCAATGCAAAGAAATATAAGTTTATTTAAGTATAATTTTAATTCATGCAAGAGATCAACTGTAAATATATCTTATATTTAGGCGTGTATTGAAGTGACTGTAAATAAAATACAAAATTAGAAATAAAATAAGTATTAAAATAATTGATGAATACCTACCTATATGTAAAGCGACTTAAGAGTTTGAAAAAATAGTTTACAAAAAAGTGTGACTTATATCTCATCTGAAACTCTTCTACTTGTCTTCACTTTTATGGATTGTCATAAAGTAGTCTTTACTCTCATTTATGAACTCAACGATTGACTCAAATCTAGTGATTTCTTCAGGACTTTGTTTAATAAATCAGAACTTAATTGTTGACAAATGACTTCGCTTTTTGTTTAATAAGTTTGAAGTATTATTGTATTTAACGTTCACTACAATTAGGGTTCTCAGTGGGCATATCTTTCATGCCCTGCGCGCCCAAACGCATCAATTTTTCACAAATAAAATTTACCGAAAACTCTTAGTCTGAATGAAATGCGTTTCTGTGATTGAAACACACATTTAAACGCAATAAATGATAGGTTAGTCATATAGAGAGTTAAATGAATAATTTCAAGTATCGCTTAATTTCATAAAATTTATTTAAACGCGAAATAATTATAAAATATTTAAATAGATTTCTAGTTTTGAAGTAAATACACAACTAATGCAGTCATTTGAAATTTGTATAAATTAATTAATTTATAAGAAATATAATGAACATTATTATTGACTGATATTTGCTTTTATAAACTTATTTAAAATGCTTTAATAATATGTTTATCACAAAAATGGAAATGCGTTCGGAATATTATTTTGAACTCACAGTAAATGAATGAATGTTTAGAATTAGTAAATAATAAAGAAATAAATTTTAGAAAATGATATAAAATAAGTAAAAATCAAAAATTAAATAAAACTAACAGTCATTTTCTACATTATTTTGAGAGTTAGAGACCGTGTTTGAGCTCGAGGAAGCTTCAGATGAAGTATTGTTTGGTTTATTGGCAGCTTTGTCAAGCCTTTGATAATTAGGCTTAATATCATTTCTTGGAAGATCATATTGGAGGTGATCATAACCACTGGCTTCACCTTAAAGGAAATGAATAAGTGTTCAAAAAATTAATTAATCACTGCAATCAATGAATACCTTCAGTTTTTCGCTTGACTTCGTCATAAAACGGCTCCTTTTTGTCGACTATTTGTTTGAGATCTTCAATACTGTGATATATATTACGATTAAAGTTTGGATCTTTGAGTTTGATCCTGTCTTCAACTTCACAGTAAACATTAGACGATTCCGAGCAAGCGTTCAATTCTGTATCACTGCTATCATTTGCGGCACAGCTCAACTTTGCTTTCTCTATATTACTTTTCGTGTTATTCAAGTTATTTTCAAAGTTTTTCACTTTATTTGTTGAGGGCATTGAAGAATAGACGGGATTATCGAAATGTCGTTGATCAGGACCTGTTTCTGCAGTATATGTAACGTAAGCCATCTCATGCTTAAGTTTTTCTATTCTTCTCTTATAATAAACAACAATGAATACAGCGATAAGAAGCAAAATACATGTGACACAAATTCCAGCCACAAGACCACCACTTGAAGACTTTGATTCAGTATCTTCTTGAACACTAAAACCTGCCAAACGAATGTCACACCTCTCACCGGTGAATCCTAAATGTGAAAACAAATTATTAAAATAATGACTTATTCATAAATCAATCATTATTTGCAAATCATTACCGTATTTGCAAACACAGCCATTTATCGGGTCACAGACATGATTAAGAGAAGGGCATTTGCATGCGGACAAGCAGTGGTCGCCATAGAAGCCTTCGGGGCCTTAAAAGTTAATAAATAGTTATTTAATATTTAATGTAAATATAATTTAATATTTAATATGTAAAAAATTGATTCTCACATATTTCTGAACAAAGTGTTCCCATAAAACCTGCGGCACATTTACAAAATCCATCGGTTCCCCTGCAAGTGCCGCCATTCAAACAATTGCACGCTTGCTTACAATCCATACCGTAAAAGCCAGGATCGCATTGTTGTGAACACGTTTCTCCTCTCCATCCGGGCAAACAAGTACATTTTCCTGTAATTATTGTCACATTTAGAAGAGGCCAACAAATTAGACTAATTAATAATTGTTTGCAAACCTGTAATATGATGGCATTCACTGCCTTTTTTGGAACAAATGCATTCATTGGCACAGTCTGTGCCATATCTACCCGCCGGACAAATTTCTCCGCAATGCAGTCCTGTATATCCGGCTGAACACAAACATTTTCCATTCACGTGATGACAAGTTTTTAAAGAATTTTGACATAAGGGGCAGTTTTCAGAGCAGTTTTTGCCAAACTTGCCGACAGTGCAGATGTCACTGCACGTGGGACCAATCCAACCTCTGTCACAAATGCAAACATTTCCATCAGAAGCATCGCAAGGCATTTCATTAGCACAGGAACAGTCTTTATCACATTTTGGTCCCCATTTTCCTCTCGAGCAATGGCTGCCGAATATCTCACAATGAGGTCCAGAGAACCCATGTTTACATACGCAGTCGCCTGTCTCGTGATCACAATATTTGGTATTAACATCATTGCATTTGCATTTATTATGACAGTTAATCCCGAAATGTCCAGTCGGACACTTCTCACTACAATCGGTTCCGGTATAGCCAGAAGAACAATTACATGAGCCATCGACAGGATCACAGGCGGCGTTGTTCTGTGGGCACAATTATATATATTTATAATTGTAAATTATAAACATTATGTTGACTCACCTGACACAAACAGGTGTGTTGACACAGTTCCCCAAACCTGTTGGCAGGACAGGGGCGCTCACATCTTAATCCTGCGTATCCGGGGGGACAAACGCACTAAAATTAAGATTAAATATAAGTTAATTTAATAGAACTGATAATTTATAATCAAAAAGTAACGTCTAATAAAGACAGTCATAATCACTAACCATTCCTGTTTGTGGCGAACACTTTGTATTTCCAAAACACGAACAGTTTTGAGTACAGCCCACACCAAATGTGCCTGAAATGCACGGCTTCTCACATTTGGTGCCCGTCCAGCCTGACTCGCAAATGCATTGTCCGGTCACGTGATGACAAAGACCTCCGTTCTGGCACTCGCATACTTTATTGCAACTCTCTCCATAAGTCGGTGGTGCGCATTGTCTGTGACAGAGATCACCGGTGTATCCCTTTATAAAAATTAATTAATTATTATTCAATAATGAATAATAAGTTAACTAAAAATTAGAATTTGAATGAACACAAAATAAGAACCAAACTTACGGCTTTGCATGAACACTGGCCTAAAATAAAATAATTATTTATCATTATTAACTATTATTAATCATTTTAAGCATTAATAATACCAGTCCAGGGATGACAAGAAATACTATTATTTTGATGGCATTGACAGATATTTTCACAGTTCTCTCCATATAAGTCTATCGGACAAATTCTTTTCTCACATGAAGGACCGGACCAACCATTATCACAAACACATTTGCCTTCAATTGAAATAAACAAAATTTTTTTAAGTAACTTAACTTTATTCTAGTTTATAATTTATTTTAATTATTTTTTAAAAAGTTAGAGTAATATAATATAAATAAATCTATTATTCAACTGTTTATGTGATTACAGTATTAAAAATAAAAAACTGAAAACACACACGAATTTGTTTAATAATAAAATTTTAATAAAAGTTATAAACAATAGACAAATGATAAAAATATTTACCTTCTGAATCACATTTGGCACCATTGAGACACTCACATTTATGCTCGCAATTAGAGCCATACGTTCCGATCGGGCATTCGATGTCACAATATTTTCCTCTATAACCAGATTTACTAAAAAAAGAAAAAAAGGTGAGGCAATGGATTTGATATAATAAGTGGGTTCTTACCAAATGCAGGTTCCATTGGAAGGATCACATACGCCTTCATTAAAGCATTGGTCACAATTATATTTACAATTTTCTCCCCATTTTGACTCTAAAGCACAGCTTACAGTACAAACTTCTCCCTACATATAAACAAAGTTTGATTTTTAATATTTAAAATTAGATCCAATGGTACATACCTTCCAACCCGCGGGACAATGGCATTCACCGGTCACATGATCACAATTGCCTGCAGTAAAGTTTCGTTATTTTAACACAAATTAAATTTTTTTAAAATAATTATTAAATATTTGACTTAACCATTATTTTGACAGTTGCAAGACTGCAAACAGTCTTGTCCATGGGTGCCGGGCGAACACTTCTCTTTACATCTGCGCAAACGAAAGACTAAGTTTTGAATTTATATTTTAATTAAGATAAGAAACAATGACATACAGTGGGCCTTTGAATCCTCGGGAACAGTTACAGGCGCCGCTGTTTTGCAATCACATAATTGAGAAAATTATATAATAAATAGCACACAATTTAAGTTTAGAATAACTTTTATTACTTGATATGATTGCAAATTCCATTATTACACCGACAACTTTGGACGCAATGGAATCCATAGAATCCCTCTTCACACGGAAGATCGCAATTGAGTCCTCTCCAGCCAGGAGTACAGGTACAGACACCGCTTTGGATTTAGACAATTACAATATGAAATAATTAAACGGCAAATAAAGAAATCTTAAAATTTGTTTACCTGACGGCATCACATTTGGCATTATTCTCACACAAGCAATCATTTTCGCATTTCGGTCCCCATTTATTTTTAGGACATGCTATTGGAGGAGAATTAATAAAGTAAATTCAATGTAAACTTAATAATTAAATACAAGTAAACTGAATCTAAAGACTCACTGAAATGCACTAAAGATATGCAGCAAAAGGATTAAGCAATAAAAAGCAATATTAAAAATATAAATTTTTTTATTGAAAAATTTGGAAAACTTACAAACGTTACAGTTATGTCCGCCCCATCTGAATGAGAAATATAAATAAATGTAAATATTAGTAATTATTATTAATAATATAAAAGTAAAGAACAATACCCGGGCTGACACTCGCATTGGTCGGGAGCTATACAGTGGCCGTATATGCATGAATTGGCACAAATTGCTATTAAAATAGATTAGATTATAAGTTAAACATTTAAACTATTGAATATTCAAAGGTTATTTGTGATATACTTACGAATACAATGGTCACCAATTTCTGCGAATCCTTTACAACCTGAATAAATAATAAATGTTTCTATTGAGCGAACACATAATCAATCAAATAAGAAGATAATATTTTACATGTTTTGATGGTTTTCGTAGATACTCTTGTTTCTGTTCTATAACCAACTCTGTATGCAATCCTTAATAAAAAATACAAAGAGATTTATAATTATACTTTTTATTTGATTCAATATTTTCTATAAAAAATTGAATCTATTTGAGAAAATGAATGTATACCTAAAATATATTTATGATAAAGCAATAGATTTAGTTATAAACTTAAAATTAGAGTTGAATTAAAATTATAAATAAATATTTACCTCGTTTTTCTACAGCGCGGAGGAATGGCAAGACACCAACCAATGGTTCGTACTTCGTATGGGACGTTAGTTGAGACCTGAACTTCTATCGGAAAACTGTTTAGGAATTTAATTTTTGTAAAATCTTTTAAATTATTTTTAAAAATTAGAGTCACTCAAATTATACCTCTCCTGTTTAGTGCACACGTTCGGTCCCTCTAATGAAGAGACATAACCGAAAAGTAATGTAAATACTGCCAAATATTGAGACATTTTATTCCTAACAATTAATTGAAATTATTTTTAATGAGAATATTTGTGACACATATTTATGACATTATAATAATGCTATATATGAGTGACTTTCAAAACACAATTAAAACATTTATTTCAAGTGAAACACAAATGTATTTTTCATATTCAACTCCAAAAAATTGAGTACAGGATTCAGTGTAAACATAAAATAACAAATTGACAGATCGTTAGCTTTTGTGCAACAGTCAAATCTCGATATAGGGCTCGGAAATCCTCATGAATTTGTGTTCTGTCCGGTGTCCGTACTATCTATTTATAGATGACACGGATGACAAACATTATAGCAGTTTAATTAGTTTAAGTTCACAATTAATTTGTTGAAAAGTTAGATTAGGATACAATTGAATTGAAAGCATTAATGTTTAGCATATTTGGTCTTTTCATGCATTTTATAACATTTCATAAACATATGAACTGTTTAATAAATACAAGACATTCAATTAAAATTTGAAACAATTAAATGTACTAAAAGTAAATGTTATGAAACTTTTCAAGGCTTACATTTTTGAGAGCTTTGACTTTCATGAGAATTGAATGTAACATATAATAGCACTTTAGGTTCAAAAGTAAATTATGTTTACAATTAAATATCCTTCAGTTCAATGAATATATGCTTCACATATATTTACATAAATTGAGACATTTTTGAAGTTAAAGATTTATAATTTAATAAAAGCATTAAATTTCATATAAACTGTTGGGACAAGAGTTGAATGAGTTTACTAAACAAAACTATAAGCTCTACGTTTACATAATATGTATATATAATACAAGTTTAAGCCAAAGATAACAACAGCAAAGTTATGAGAGGGGATTATACAACAACTAACTTATTAAATAAAGAGACCAATTATATGTTTATTACTATTTATTGATTATGCTGTATATAAGACAAAAACTCATTTTATTATTAAAGACTAGATAGTGGCCCGCGGGTAGGGTTTAGGGTTGCGGGTGCGATGGGCTGCAAAATCTATCATATGGAACACTTATAGCTACAGTCTCATTATGAAATACTTTACTTCGGTAAAATGGCCACTGGTCACTTTTCGGAAATATTTTTTCTTAGGTTCAGGTCATACTAAATCTGATACCGGTCCCAACTCTCTACAGGGGTGGAGACTATCGAGTGTATTACAGACAGACAAATTGATATTATTATATCAATTTTTAATTTACTTTTAAACATTTTAAAAGAAAGCTTTAATCTCATTTTCATAATCACTTATAAGTTACTCAAAAACGAAATACATTTGTTTTATAAAGTAAAAAGTCTGAGAACCATTGCTCTAATGTATAGAGTGATAGACAAAGTGTGTATAACTATCGAGTAGGCAAAGATATGTCTGCAAAAGGCTTGGATTAAACCCCTATCTTCACTACAATAGAGTTATTTGATAAAAACTAAAACTCCTGTATAAAGGATAAACATATTTTTACTTATAAGTTGTAACTCATTTATATTCATTAATAATAATCATTTCTAATAATAGAGTTTCAGTTAAATTTGTACAATAAATGAATAGAGAGTTTCGTGTGTATGATTACAAATAGAGCCTATTTAGAGCTAAATCAAGTAATAAATCGATGACTGAATTTTGATATGATATAAAAAGGATGTTTGATTTAAACTTATTATCACAAACTTATTCATAAATGCATTTTGTGTTATTTGTAACTGTGAGGGCACAAACATATTTTTAATAAACAGCAAAGAAAAGTATATTTTAACAATAATTTTGGGTTTAACTCAATTATTTTTTAATAAAAACCTTTCATTATTATTACTTAAACTTTTGAACTTTTTATGGCAATAATATCTATAAATTTAGAGACTCTCGTGATATAAAGGGTTTTATGGCATTTCGTTAACTTTATTCTACTTTATTATTTAATTAATAAACAAATCATTTAAAATTAAAATTGAAAAAAACAAAAAGCATTTATTGAGCCGAAGATGAACAGAAAAGTGAGACTAATTAAGCAAAATAGGCATTAAATTAAACACAAAATGGTTTCCCGATTATGCAGTTATCGATAGATATCTTATTTGATATGAAAGACAAGATAGAAGTGGAATAAATATTAAATTTTATATATTAAATGAGTATACGCTTAGAAATTTATTAAAAATAACAGAATAACAAAATAATAAATTAAAAGCTAAAAAATGTTAACTTTTGACGACTTAAAGCTAAGTCAAAGACTTAAGTCAAGTCTCAGATAATTAACGTAATATTCATATTAAAATTGAGTGTTGGGTCAAATCTATGTCTAGATAGTGACTGACACCTGACCCACAGCACCCAAATATACATTTATTACTTAAAAAACTATTAAATACCATGACTAACAGTACTTCCTAAAAGGGTGGGGGTGTCTGAGGAAGTTGTATAGTATGATAATATTTAACATGTTCTCAAATTACCATTTATTAGATAAAAGGACTCATTCATCTAATACTTTATCTTATATATAAAACTAATGATAATTTGCTTTGTTTTATCATTTTCTTAAAAATAGTTTAATTCCAGAAATGAATCAAAAGAAAAATAAAATAAATTCATTCAAAATATATGTTTAGTTGTTTTCAACTTACATAAGCATTACTTCATTTATAAGATTATTATATTATTCCAATAGTATTAATGCCAACAATAAAATAAAATAAAATTTACAATAAAATCGCGAATTTTTAAAATTGTATGCTCTGACAGGATATAAATGATATCTACTTTTCCGTGCGTGGACTCTAATTAATTACTGGTAATGAAAATAATATGAAGGAAGAGCACAGACTCAAGAAATCACATTAATAGTGGTTTATATGTTATACGATTAATACTTATGAGTAAAATATATGACTTTCAAAACTTGATCTCTTCTAAGTTTTCATAAGAATTAAGTAATTATTCAAATATTTCAATTAAAATACAAGTATTAAAGATTTTAATTTCAAGTTTAGCTCAACTATAGAGTCAAATAACACGATAAGAGCAAAAGTAGACATTAGAGTAACTCTTATTACGAATTGCCTGTCGATTGTATTAATAAAAGTTTAATATTTAAGAGCTTTTCCTATTAAGACATACAGTAAGACAACACTGCAATTACTCGACCATAACATTGAGTTTTGCTTTACTATTAATCAAACACTTTGTGCGTAACTGTTATTTCATAATTCAGTTTTCAATTCATATAATTATTGGTTATTCTCTTGTTTTTGACAAATATTCTATAAATCATATTTTGATAGAATATTATAAGTAATTAAATGATTACAAAAACTTAATTTACAAATAAATTTTTGAATATGAAAGCATTGAACTGAATAACTGTACAATTAATTGAGAAAAACTAATAACTGAGTTCATAGAGTATCGCATTTAATACTATTATAGTATTTGAAATATTTAGACGAAAAGTAATGCCATTCAAGAAATACTTGGAATAAAATATTTATGACATGACTCATAAATAGTGAGCTCAACACTAGATTAGAGGTCAATCAGTCTCTGGTAAGACTTGATTTGCAGTCATATCAAAGCGGAAGCGCTTCATAAGCGTTAATCTTTATTTGTAAACCTCTCTCTTCGCTAATAATTTTAAAATTATTAAATTAATTAAGAATTAAGAATAGAGTCAAAAGTTTATAACATCTGAGAGAACATAACAGACACTAAATTCAAAACAAGTGTTATATTATTGATAAACAAATTATTTTCAAAAGTTTCTCAATAAAAATAATATTTATATGAATTACTATTAAACAAAATATTCAACATTTGAATAAAATTAATAACAATTACTTGTTATGTAGTCTTAAAGTGGGATCAGTTGTCACCAGATTTGAGCCAAAAGTAAACACAAATATTAATACTAATGATAACACTTATGATAAACTATTTTGAGATAAAAGTTAATTAAAATGTTGATTAAAATGTTGATTAAAATGTTGATCAGAAATAACAATTAAAAAGAGTATTAATATTGCAATAAATAAATGCATTTTTGCAGAAATACATGATTTAATACGTATTTAAAAACACAAATGCTTTAGAAATACGATAACTGTTGACAATAATCGGACCGCAAATAAAAAAGTTTTACTGTAATAAACATTCAATTATTCTCTGTTATTGTTATACTGAATAAGATTTGATATGTGAAGGAATTTATGACCAAAAAGCACGTCATCTGGTGTTAAACAT
>JAQGCH010001378.1:0-15965 GCA_034699485.1 Nanhermannia elegantula | reverse complement strand
GTCGTGTGACTGGGTCGAGACGGGACTAACTTAGGTCTCGGAATACGAATGGGCTGTATGTCCAACCAGGCTTCCATTGCAACTCTGATTGATGAGGTTCTCACTCAAAACAACAAGTCTTCTTGTAGTAGAAGAAGATTAAAATAAAAACACAACAGAGTTACCGTCGATGGAGGAAAGAGACAACTTTTCCTCTTATATGAATTAAGAAAAACGCGTATTTATGAAATAGGTATTGCAAATTAGCTTCCAATTGACAGCACACTGATTGAGATGTCAGAACATAAAATGAAGATCACATTTATATATAAAGAAAACACATCTACTGCCTCGCGATTCACAAACCACTTTAAAATGTTTTAAAAAAAGAGAAATAGGGCCACACCATAAACTATAAAAACCTTGATTGAGATAAGACCCGAACAAATATAGCCTCGAGACTAAACGCTATTTCTTAGTATTTTTCTCTTATTAACGATTAAAAATCACGTCTTGAGAAAAGTTGTTCCCATCAACATATTAAAAGGCTAAACATAGGCGCGTTTGAAGGCTTTTTTCATAAAGTAGGCTGTGATAGGAATATATATCGATATACTCTGAATATATAATAAGTGTATGAGAAAGAGCGAGTGTAAGGATAGAGACGACTAGCAGTCTCTTATATTTGTTTGTATTCGCCAGACTTGTGAGCTCTTCTCTATTTGGTTGAGCTTTTGATGTAGTGATGTGTCTGATGTGTCAGTTTTGTCCGGTTTGACTAGTAATCGGGTGGAGAAGCGGCAACTTTTGAGCACTAAAGAATAGAACCAACTTTTTTCTATGAGCAAGTCTTAGTTTTTGCGGTCAAATACATAGCTGGAGGGCGAGGGACCACCGGAAATTGTTACATTACGGGGGAGCTTAAGCCAATTATTGCCATCACCATCCTATTAACTGACAAGTTTTCCCACGCAAATAAATGTTGCTCAAAAACAAGTTGCCATCACTGAATTGTGTCAATGACCCTTTTATATCAGAGATCATCTCATCTCTCTTAACATTGAATTATACCACACCAGTATATTCTCCATCTTTTTACTCATTTAACCAAACATTATTCTAATCTCGAGTCCAATCGCCAAAATTTATTATCACATCCCAACCCATTTAATTGTCTCTCATCTTTTTCCCCAAAACCAATAATAAACGCATTACATACGCAACCATTAAGTTAAACACTGAAAGTTAATTATTTTTATATTTTTTCTTAGATCTTTGCGTCCGTTTACTGACAACTTATCTATTTTGTAAACTTTACTCAAAACTATAGTTTCCCTTTTGAAAAATTATTTGTTTTTCTTTAATTACTAACTAGGAAATTTACCGCGATTTAGAGGTCAAACTTTGCCGTAATGTTTAAATATAATATATTACTTATTGTTCAAGAGAATTACGTTTTATTTATACGATATGACTAATAGAAAGTCAAACCTGTAGTCTGTAGTTCCCATTGTAAGAAAGCAATTGAATAACCCTAACCTCAATTGAGTATTTCTTATGAAACCGACTGAAATGCATTTTAATGATTGTAATATCGTTTCTCTTAAAATATATAATTTCTAGTGATTAGAGTTTGAAATATATATATCACTAGAAACGAATGACTTATTATTTTCTCGCAAGACATTTAAATGAGCGAGAAATAGGTTATTAACTTTTATCGACTATGTTTCTGATGATCTCCAAATGTAGTTATAGTGAAAGGGGAGTTACAGGTTCTCATAAGTGAGGCCAAACTCTTTGATGAACATATGATAAAAAAGTGGGCTTTATTTAGTCAACATGTGGTCTGTTCACGATTCATAACATATCCAACTTTATTAAAATATATTACAATTCAATTTTTATTTACTAAAGCTCACCCTTAAAAATCAATATAAATGTACTGCATATCGCACTGTATAATACTTTGGAGTCTTATTTTCTGAATAAATTTTCTCCTAAAACTGTTAAGACTTCACTTTTCAGCAAACTTGCTGTATATACTCAACATTTATTATGCACACAAGTGGAAAGTGTCCACATTTAAATTGAAATTAATATTGAAAAAGGCTTTTGGCAGCATTTGATACTTACATATCAAATTTTTGGGGTCAACTTTTAATTTGTATAACTCAATAAACATTAATATTAATATTTAGAAACATTTAAATTAATTGACAAAACGTGTTAAGAAAAAAAGTTTATTAAAAAATCAATAAGAAATTCATCTCAGATTTGAACGATCAATAGATTACTAAATAATTTTTTAGAGGAAAATATTTAATTAGAATTTTAAAGTGAAAAATAAAAATAAATTATAAGCTCAGGGTTGAATAGTTTATCTTGTGAAGTAAGTTATGAACAATAACTACATTACTGTATAAAAAATAAAAATCTCTATTGACATGATTTAACATTATAAAAATGATAAAAAAACAAAAAATCTAAAAATATCATAAGATTTTAGATAAACAGTTAAGTGAGACTATGATGTCATTACATGAATATTATTTGTTCAAGTATTATAATAGTCTCTAATTCATAGGAAATCTTAATAATATAAACTTCAAGGAAATTATAATAATCATGAATTTGAATTAATTGTTATTTAAATTGAGTTGAGTTCATAAAAACCAAAATAAAACTTAATAAATTAGTTGCGCTTAATATTGATAGTAACACAATACATAACTACTAATTTAACATTAAGCTCAAACATAGCATTTTAAAATGTTATTAAAATATTATATAACTTAAAAGTTCCTAATTCTCGTATCCTTTCTCTTATTTAGCTTTTAAACTGAGAAAACACGATCGAATAGATGAGAGCAAACCGGTTGACTGACTCAACTGGTATATTTGGAGAGATGCGCGCCTTGCCGTCTGGTTGCCGTGAACCCAACAACCTCGCTATAGTAGTTAACTGATGCGTTTAAGTTTAACTATTTCGATGCATCACTATCTTGTTATACCCTATTATTATTTATTAGCATCATTTCAAGACTAGAAAATTATTTAAATTTTTTAGTTCAGGAAAAACTTTATTCAAAACTTGTGATTCATGAATAAATTAAGTATTTAAATCTTATTTTTGTGAGTATTGCAGTATTTGCTCAGCAATTTAATCGACTGATCCCAAGGAAAACTTTAATGCACAAAAAGCAAACTTTTTTAATGATTTGAATAAAATATTTTGTTTTACTGTTAGCTTTAATGAAAAACTTATCCAAACGGTTGAGAATAAGAATAATATCTCATAAATTAGTTTCATTTGATGTGAAAAACTATTTTAACCTAAAAAGAACTCATAAGCTTTTAAAGCTCATGTCTAAAAAAGTTTGTATACAGAGCTTTTGCTACTTTATCTTATTCAAGAGTCAAAGCTAAGAAAACTATAAAAATAATATACAAAAAAATTTTCATATCCTTCTCTAAAAAAGTTGTCCCCAAAGCCCATCTCCCGAACCACCCAAAGTGACTTTAGAAACAGCAAACTCAAGACTTACCACATGCTGATAATCCTGAGGCACTTCATGTGCTGCAATACTCCAGCGGCGTTCGTCGGGTGTGGTGTAATTGGTTCCGTTGGTGGTATCCATCAAAGGGGCTTCCGATGCACTGCTACTGTGACGGCGCATCATCAGTGCCCGTCTGTATGCGGCCGTTGTAGTGACCGAGTGGTGAGACATTAGACCTTCGCTTCGTGATAGGCTTTAGGGTAACAAAAATTAAAATTACTGCATAACTTGTAATTTTGTAAATAGAGTATAATCTTTATTTATCAAATGACTAACGAGTTCGGCCTATTCTTAGTTTGCTGTCTATTTTATTTCGATAATATTTCATCTGCTTTATGTTTTTTTCGAAAACAAACATTAATTATCATAATTAAAGCGCAAGTGATTTAGTTAAATAATTCTCGAGTAAGATGTTAACCTCTTCAAGGCTTGTATGTGTATGTTATATATGGCTGTATATATGCTTATATGGCTGTATGTGTTTTAATCAGTTTTTTAAACTAATTTTTTATCAAAGTTTATTATCAATGAATCCAAATTGTCATTTCATAAATAAATCGTATAATTTTCTACTTTTATTTTAAATTAATGTAAATCAATGAATATTACTGAGAAAAATACTCGGAATTAGCTTTTTGATGATTTTAATTATACAAAATTGGGAATTAATCATATTTAAGAAGACTAAGAAGTATAAGAAGATGCACTCATGCATGCATTCAAATTATTAAATTATTTTTGAATTGAAAAGTCCTCAGGGGTCAGACCCATAAGTTCTTTATTTTAAAATATAATGATTAGGGATGTGAAAAATATGCATTTATTTTTGCTAAATATGCATGCAAATATGCACAAAAAACCCCAAAATATGCACTTATAGGCACAAAATATGCACATAAAATTAAGATGAAATTAAATTTATTGAGAGAATCTGAAAATTATTCAACTTTTAAAATTAATTCAAAGTAAAAACAATTTAGAATATAAATTTTTAAATTTCCAAAAAGAAACTTGCGATTATTTTATAAAACAGTATCGTAATATGCATTTTTACCAATTCTGATAGCGCTATTTAATGAACATATTCCTGTACAACTTAAAATTAGGGGAAGCCTTTGATTTTAAAATAACTATACAAAAGCAAAAGGAGAACCGATAAAATTTATTTTAAAAATAGATAAAATGAAGTATTTTCAAGAAAAAAACAACAAAATATGCAATATTTTCAAAAGTTGCCAAAATATGCATTTATTTAAAATTTTTGCTAAAATATGCAAAATATGCAAATTGAAAATTAGTTGATATTAATGCTTATTTCATGATTCGGATAGATTTTAACAATTGCATATGACATGAATTAAGAATCAAAACATGGATTTTTCATAGAATTCACATCCCTAATAATGATATATTTAATTTATGATTTTTGACTAACATTAAAATAATCATTAAAAAATTAATGTTTTATTAAAAATTAACTATTTATATCATATAAAATACCATTTTATTTGAGACTAAAAAAGAAATTAATTGCCATTTTTTGGTAATTATTTTATTGCAAATCAAATAACGACAGAGAGCAGTACATTGGAAATGCACCATTGGTTTGCAGCTTTTTTTTGACTAATTATATTTAATTTAATTATAATTTAGTTTTCAATCCCGTTATAGTGTTTATTTATACTGTATATTATGTGTTAGTAGATAGCGATGCCATCTATAATATTAATGGTAGTCAAGTATATATTTGTATGAAATCTTGTAGTTGTATAATACATGTTGAATTCTCATTGGACGAAACACAGACAGACAACATATACATTTACAATGTCTTATTTGATTCAATTGAATACAGTAGAGTCTCGTTATAATTAACAGCAAAAGAAACCTATTTATTTTATTGTAAGTAAATTTTTACAGTTTAGTAAACTCTACAATGTGTTCATAATTAATATTATCCGAGTTAATTATAGTGGGATTCTACTGTATTTCACTATTTTTAAATTAAATTATTTTTTGTATATTTAGACATTACATACAATATACTATACTTGAAATAACAGTTACTATAAAATCTATCAAAATAGTGAAGAAAAGTAAACCGTTAGAAGAGACATAACTTAACTATTATTTCAAGAATAAGCATACAAAACATAATGCAGTGATCATTGAACCACTGATGCACTCAAATTATATTATGAACAATTTTATTGATTTAGGTCTAACACTTCGCGATTATTTTCAGTCTGTTTTCAGTATGAATAGAGAAAATCAATTCAATTTTCTGTTTAAACTAATGCTTTTATGTTTTTGATAACTTATTCATCAAAGCGTTTTAAAAGAGATTTCAAGTTTACATTAATTGAACAACAAATTGAATTTACAATTTGTATGTATAAAATCCAGAATATACTCATGTATACAAACAAAAAAGATTATTTAAAATAATTGAATTTCTCAGTATTTTTGTTTTTTTGTAAAAATTTCTCAATTTTTTATACCATTGCAGGTCAAAGATAATTATGGAATAAAAATACTGTAGTTATAAAATATATTCTAAAAATAAAGTAATTGGCGTAAAGCAATCGCACATAAGTATTGCTTTGAGGTCAATGTTACTAAATTTGTAACTTTTATTAAATAACTGTAAATTTGTAACTTTAATGTTTAATTCAATAACGATAAGAGTTGTGTTTATCTGAGTCAGAATTATTGTTTCTTATATATAAGATATAACTTCATATCTTAATAGTAAAATATAATAAAGTTATCGTCAAAACTTCAAACTTAATTGGAAAATAACCTTTTTTTATCTCATCATAATATAGAAAACTGAAAATAAGTTAGAACCAAATGCAGTGAAGTTCAAGTTTTTTATATTCCGTGTAATTTTTTAATAGAGAAATTTTATTTCAAGATAAGAACTAAATAAATATCGATTATAAAAAAATTAATTTGAAAACTGAAAATATTCACTAATTAGAAAAATATAAAACTGATACTATTAATGATAATTAAATGTTATCAAAATTTAAAAATTTTCAATTCAACATTTTAATCATGTTTAACCTCAGAATGATCTGAGAATTATTTGATTAATATTTCATGAGTTAATATTGATTTTTAGATTCAAAACTTTCACCCTTTAATACAAGTTTTGAGAGCATTATATAAAATGCCTTAAAGTTAAAGATATTGCTGTCATTTATAAGGCTTCTGTAGCACTGTATAGAAGTTAAAATATTATTAATATATAACATATGAATATGACACATGACATTTCGATTCACTATCCTATTTGCTAATTATGTATTAATACAACACTTGAGTTTATAACATTTTCTATTAATATTCGGGCTTTGACTATAAAACTTGTTCATAAACGCCTTGAGCTATATTAGAAAACTTAAAAAGGCTCGACTTCAAAATCTTTTATGACTCTCTTTGATTTCACTTTTGTAGAAAAATAAAATAATATAAAAAGCATAAGAGCTGAGAGATAGCGAAATACAAATATTTACCGAGAATTTCTTCTAAAACTTGTGTTATTAATTTCTACGCCACTGTCTTCGCTATGATGTTCATCTCTATCTTGAAGCACTGGGAGATACCTTGTTGTTGGAGACTTTTCAGTGTGATTTACAATATTCTCTTCGTTTTCATTGCTATTATCGTTATTTGTTTCGAGGTCTTGACATTCAAAAGAGCTCTCACTCGAATCTTTATTGGCTAAGAATTGTTTAAATTTGAGCGATTCCGGCGCTGTCTTACTCTTTAACATTGCCTGTTCTTCTCTTTTATAAATCAATTCATCCAATTTGTCTAAATCGTCGTCGTGTATGAAATTACGGATTCGATTCATTAGTTTGTACTAAAAAGAAAAATAATATAACATTATTTCTGATTAAAGCATAGTTTGCATAATACAAAAGTTGAATATTCAATAGAAAAATGTCTATCTTGAGAAAAAAAATCTTTTATTTTATTTAAAGTTTATCAAAAATAATTTACTGTAGTTTCGAAGTAAATAAAAAAACTTTTGAACTCATTTATTATGTATTGAACTATATTTTATAATATATATGTTTTTTATGCAAAATGATTCATAACTTAATTATTTAAATCTGTTTGAAACAGAAGAACTTATAAAAGAGTTGTTTTGGGGTCGAGTCGTACTCAAAAGAACTCTAAAAAGAGCAAAGGGTCAGACGGCTAATTATAGAGGTGATGATCATGACTGACTATAAATCGCTAACTAAACTGTTAATTATGCTAAAGATCGGATAATAAATTCTTCCTGAAAGATAAGAACCAAAGCTTTTTTGAAACTTCATTAAAATCTTGACCCTTGCTATCAGATCCGATCAGTTCATTAAATCATTTGGATATAGTTCAATACTTCAATCAATTACTTTTTTTGTTTGTTTCTCAATAGCAAATCAAAGCTTCATAAGAGTTCTCACGATCTTCTAGTTCTTCATTCACTTTTAATTGAGATATACCTTACTGTACAGTTCAAAGAAGAACAGTTTGCTTCTACTTATTAGTTAATAGTTGATAAGAATTTAAGTAAACGTTAAAAATAAAGATTTCATAGGAGTTAAAAATTTTTCACTCAGGCATTGAGTGTATATTCTTATCAAATTTTTTATTAATAAGTTAAAGAAAGCTATGAAAGCTATTCTACTTTTCTGTCATGAAATTATTTAAACTTAAATATTTATAATGAGCTGTAATTAGTGAAGCCAACTCTCAAACCAAGCCTTGGATGGTCTCAAGCTTAAGGACATGTTCTCAGTCTTTAGCTTAAGATAAGGTGAAGGTTGGCATTACTTATAGATTGGTATTATTTAAATGAATGTTTGTTACCAAAGTTAAATTTAAAAAAGTTATGTAATATTACAAAAAATTAGATTCATCGGCTGTACTCTTTCAATAAATGTTTACTTATTATGCAAACACAAAATGTGACAATGAAATCAATTATTCAATAGTCAAATCAGTCTAATTCTAGTTTAAATTCAAAATGTATTAAAACAACACTTTTTCAAATGACACCTATTTTAGCATAGAATTTAATTAAAGATCTCTTTTCATTATAGCTCTATTGTGTGAACTTAATTAGTATTTAACTTATAATTTCAAAGTAATGAGCGACAGGTTTTCATGAATTAATATTCAATATGCAAATAATGCAATTAACAACTGAAAGCAGATGTGTACTGGAGATAGAAAAGCCCTTCTATAAGCTGATAGTCATGTCAATTACTTGTTACAATCGTTAAAATTAATTCGAAAATATAATACAATAAGCTGAAGATAACTTTTAATTTCTCTATAATAAAGTTATAAGTAGTACAGTAGTTCCCCATTATAATTAAGAGTTCGGCCGCTGTCACTAGAAAACGGATTCACAATAAACCTACTATTCGGATACCTATACTACAAGCTAAACCAAATGCAATATCTGCACAGGGATGCTTATAAGGGGAATAACTTTATATCTCTACACTGTTCAAGAAGTCCATAAACAGTAACCCGTGCTTTGCTTTTTGTTAATACTCAAATGTATTAGCAAAGCATATAACGCGATAATATAAAGAGTTTTCCCTGTGTACAGACTTCTTGGATACGCTATACAATGTAGCAAAATTGATTGTAAACGGTCTATAGGATAATCAATATATCCGCATACTATGAGAATAGGTTTGCACTGGGTTTGCATAATTGCATGGAGTAATTTTGTAATTTGCTTAATGGTATAATACATTTAAATTGGATTTAAATAAGTAAAGTAAGCTCTGCAATAATATAGATTATTCGGCAAGTATTTGGACATCAAAAAATCAAATAAAAAGAGTAAACAGGCTTAATATTCGATTTCCATCATATATTAATGTATATCAAAATATGTGTTTATTTTAATTGACATTATAAAAGCCTCAAACCATTATTACAGCATTTAATCTTTTATAAGATTACATCAAGTTTTTAAATAACTTGATTAGAAAATCTTGTTCAGTATCTGATTTAATCTAAATTTCAACTTGTAATGAATTGAGTTGTTCAATTTTCAAACATGTGCACCTAAAGTTCAAGTCAATATAAATGTGAATACATTAATTATTTACTTATTTATAAATTAACTTGTTAATTTGATGGCTAACTCTTTTACAATTTAACCTAATCGTCAATTTGATTAGACTTATAAATCGGTATTAATGGGGTTTATGCTCCAGTATTGAACTTTAAAGCCCAAAAGCGTTCATAGAAACCAAATTTTAAAAATGTTATTAATTATTTCATTACTACTAATAAAGAAATTAATTACCGGTACTAAAATGTTTTTGGAGATTCAATAAGTTATAACTAGAGACAAGACTTTCGGGAGCCAAAAAGTCACTTTTTCGGGAGATAAAATGGCGTTTTCGGGAAATTTCGGGAACAAAGTTAGAAACTATCTCTTTTAGTAAAAAATGATTTTTTAAATTATATAATGTTAATTTTATTCAAAATTTAAAAATTTGAATAAAATGCATTCAATTAAATGAAGTCATTAAATTTAATCATAAAGTGTTCAAATTGTTAAGCTTTAGAAATAGATGGCCACGGATTTTGCTAAATCTCACTGAATGCCTTTTACAAAGAGTTAATTCTAAGAAATACTGATATAAAAAACTTGTTTCTACTCAAGAAACATTTGATTTTAATTAATCTTTAATAAAATAGGGAAAAATAAGCTACAAAGCTTAAAATTCTAGATAAAATCATGAAATTCGGGGGAAAATCTTCAATTTCGGGGATTCGGGAGAAAAACTTAAAAATAAGGAAATTCGGGAGTCTTAAAATTAGCTAATTTGATGTTTTTTATGCATATCTATGACACTTGACATTATTTCAGCTTATTTTTAAAATTCGGGAAAATCGGGAGGTTCCCGAAAGTCTCATCTCTAGTTATAACATATTAGGTTCAATTGGAAAGGACTTTCTTAGTTGTCTGTACAGTACTACAACATACAATATACCAGTATTAATGTATTTACTAATCCAAACGATCCAAACTAGAGTAAATCCCTAATCATTAGAAAGGATTTTCTTATCTTTCATATGATATAAATCTATGTTCAGTATAAATACTATCCCTTATTCTCTCACTTATTTAAAAATTTTATTTCTTTAAATAAATAATTTTTATTTTGAATTCAATGAAATTTACAGTTTATTTTTAGAATATACTTCACTAAAAAGTGAGACTTTCGTGGAAGATATTGAAAGAAATTATTTTTATTCATTTGAATTGTAAATAAAAATTTTATGAACACGAGGATACGTTTTGCTATATTTATTATGCAGTAGTTCTCTCTCTACAGACACTTAGACAATCATATTGTAGAAATACACAGAGTATACAGATATTTATAACCTTATGTAGAATCAGAATGTTTTAAAGAATATACACTGCGATATACAGTATATACAGTCGTAATTCATGCAAATATATAGAAAGTTTCTGCTAAAAAATTATAATTTGATCAAAAATTTTGTAATTAAATCTACTGAAACCTTCAACTTTTAAATGAATTCGTTAACCATTTCACAAAAAATATCTAAAATACTTGAGATTAAAAATGTTTTAAAAAATCTGTTTTAAACACATAAAAGTGAGAATAAGATAATAAAATAAGATTATTATCTTTAATTTCTTTTGTATATTTTCCACAAAATTTGATTAACTCTTGATAATAAGAATAATGCTTAAAAACGTGAGTTAGCTCGTATTGATCGTAGAATAAAGGGAATAAAAATTGTGATCTTAATATGTTATTCAATTTATACGTCGTATTACTATATATTTTGCTTAAAATCTGAAATCTGATATTCATAAATGGTATCACTTGAAAAAGCGTCTCCTATTCGGTTTACGATAATTTTATTAATTTTCATGAAAATTAATTTTAGTTACATTTGATTATTAGGTTAGATTAGTTAATATAATACTTTTTAAGTTATTAATTAACAGCAATTTTAATATGATTAGAAACGAAATGCTTGGCATTTTTGTGTAAGGAGTGATATCCTTGCGTTTTGAAGTGAGAACATTTATGAATATCTTTATAAATATCTTCATGAATACCTTCATGAATATCTTTAGTCACGTGTCAATCACAAAATATCACTTTTTCTTGACATTTAAAAGGATCAGTTGCACATCAAAACAAATAAGTTGATGGTCTGTAAACTTATTTGAAGTAAGCTTTATACTGCATACTGGTATAAAGTATACCCGGAGTTTACAAATATCAAATGGCAAACCATTTCTTTAAAGACTTCCAAAATCCACAGTAACTTATTTGATTAGACTTTTCTGGACAATAAAAGCCAAACATTAAAATTTTACAGCAACTGAAACTTCGATTTACATAATAAATCTGCTGCAGCTTTATCTGAGACCAATTCTATCAAATATTCTGAAATTGTATGTTTACTCTACTGGTAATAGTTCTCATGTATAAAACATTTAAAAACTATTGTGTATTTTCGAGAATTTTCTTTTCGCTTATGCCTGATCTGGAGATATTTTCATAAGTAAATATTCATTTATTAGATATATCTCTTATCAAAGTTGCACTTTTAGAAGAAAGGTTGCGGACGGACTTTACATTATTTTTAATAATTTTTTAAACCCGTGTAAAGATCGGTTTGTTTTCGGACCCCTGCTGTTTAAGAGATTAATTCCGAATTAAGACTTAGGGTATTGGTCTTTTATCGAAGGGCATCAATTGTAAAGTACAGTACATGTTTACCTGTTTACAGAGCAGCATAGAATAGAATTTATTGATGTAAAAGTGTTACAATATATTAGCACTTTGATATACTAGTTCTTAGTATAAGCATCACTTTTATTATATAACTTTAATCATTTTCACTCTATATTCTTGTAGTTTTATAGATATTTACTAAAAATCTATGTAAAACTTATTTATGGATTTATTGAAATTTGAAATGAATCAAAAGATTTTAATAAAATAAATTTAAATAATGAATTTTGATTTAGTCTTAAATAAGCATAAAATATGTCGCATCAATTATATATGGTTTTCATTAACTTATATCGTAAACAGTAATTTTTAATTTGTGAATTATTTAATAAATAATTTAATATTCAAATCAGAATAAATAAATTGCATCAAAAAATTCCAGTAAACAGTTGCGTATTTGATATTAGCTCAAAATTTTGAGAAATATAACAGTTTATTTATTTTCGATTTGATTATTTTTAGTCAAGTTTAGTCTTTTAAGCTCCTTTTCAATTATATTGACTGCTTTTAACTTTATTCAGTTAAGACTTTATATTCATAAAATATATTTTTATATGCAGTAAAATAGTTAAAGGTTAATAATTGATATGGTTTCACCCTAGAACGGCGCGGCCGAAATGGCGCAAGACGAAAAGGCGCGGAGACGAACGGCTCAAAATTGAGATTCATGAAAATATACATTTAATTAAGCAAAAATTTTATAATTTCAACATGATAGCGTACTCTGCTTAGGTTACAATCGATAAGGATATGCCTAGTTCTACCGTCCGTCACAAGTAGTTTACGTACGACAGGCTCGCTTCGCTCGCCCGTCTAGTTTCGATGCCTACCAACCCTTTAAAATGAAAATTTCATATTCGTGTAATATAGTTTATTGTTGGGAAGCTTAAGCTAAAATGACGCTTTTTGTTTGTGGTTGAGCTGAAATTTGTTCTTCAATGATAATTTCAACAATCAACTATATTATTTGAATATGAAAAATCATAAAATTATAATTGTTTTTGCGCCGTTTCGACTGCGCCGTTTTGGCCGCGCCGTTCTGAGGCGCTACCAATCGATATACTGTACTGTATATATAGTACAGTAGCTATAGTTTATGTGCAATTCGTAAAGTATTTGCTGTTATCTAAAATTCATCATAAAATAAAATAAATTCAATTAATTAAAGACGATTTTATAATTATTTTGAAGCCTATTGTTTAACTTGTTGATAGACAACAAGCATTCTTGTGCATAAATAGTTTTAAAAAATCAATAGTAATTTCTCATCACTTTTGTATCTCTCTCAATTTTAAAGTTATCAAGGATTGAAAGCATTATCTAAATGAAAATAAGTGATAAATGCAAATGCTATCTATTTTAATGCTTTACTGAATTTATCAAATGTAAAATATATGCACATATTTTTATTAATAATTATTATCTATATTTAATTAATAGTCTGAAATCACTGACTTATCACATCAAACAACCCTTCTTTGCTCAACAATACTATAGATATAGGGTTTTAAAGTCTTAAATTTTGAATTCTGTTCAAATAAATCTCTTTATTATGTAAATTCTCTATGATTAATAGGATTACAGCTGAGTTTCGCAATTACTTTCATATTTAACGATTACCTCAATGTAAAGAATTGAGTTATAATTTTAAAATATAGCTAAACTTTTGAATACTAAATACAATTTTTATCGGCATTTTATAATTTAAATAAAGAATTTCAAAATCTTAATGCTATTACATTTAGTAACGTATAAATCAAAAACATATATTGATTTAAAATTCAAACGCCTTTCGCTAAAAATCTATTATTTTGAATATTTTCAGTGGACTTATAGACTTGACTTTCATTTTAGTTTGAACTGAACAGAGATTATCTTTAAAAGAACATTTGTATCTGAATTCAATAAAAATGATTCCAATAAAAATTTTTGTTTTAAACTTATTATGAAGCATTTGAAAATTTTATGCTCCACCAGATATAAAATCTTATTTAAGGCAATGGCTATATATAATAGTCTTTTTATAGTCTGTAGGCTTAATATACCGCTAATAAAGTTTCTAAACACAACGCTTAATTTCATTATTTGGATCCTCTATTTGGCATCAGAAGCCGATCATCTCAATTATAGACCAACATCTGGCTACGCGGGTCGGATTCAAACTTAAAAATTGTGGTTTTTCGGTTTGGGTTCAAGTGTCCAAATTGTTGGGCGGGTCAGACAGTACTTGTCGGCCTCAAAATAGCCAGATATTGGAAACAAGCCGAACACGAAATAAATCGAAATTAATAAAATAAGGAATTTTAAGTAGCAGAATAAAAAATATACAGTGCATCATTATATTGCTATGTCTTATGTCATATAACTTTAATGTAAAAAACTTTGGCATATAATTTTAGTGATTCTCTAGATATTAATATTTTCACTAAACTGTAAAGAATAAGCGCTAAAATGCTTTTAAAAGAAGTATCGCAGCGAGCAGTGAATTTAGCAATCAGGCGGTGCGCGACAAATGATCATCAATTTATCTTTAGACTCTGTATAAATACTGAATATTTTATGTGCCATTTTATATATCTTACAAAAGTTGATAATTTATAAGTGATTGCTCAAAAGGGACTCAAACTTATATAAAATTCTTTACTAAATAAAATAGCGTTAATTACATCAAACTTTAATTTAATGCAATTCTAATGTCTACTTTCTTCAATAATTGAATAAAATAAAAAATTTCAATTTTTAACTTTCAAATTTCGGGTGGGTTTGCGTTTTTTAGTTTGTAGGTTGGAGAGGGTCGGGCATGAGTTTTGGTCAATGTGTTAGTCTCTAACCTGAATAAACTTAGAAAATATTAGAAATATTGTCTATTAAATAATTATTTTATGGAAAAGAATTACAGTTTATTCCTCTTTTATGAGGAGATAGTTGTTGATTGAGCTTAAGTATTGAATGTATAGTACAGTATTATTGAGAAGTAATTGAGTAGGAGTTACTGCAAACTCTATAAATCCATGAGTTTATACCGGTATTAAAGATTAGATACTGTACACGAATAAAATAAAAATATCCAAAATCAATAGCAATAGATAATAATGATATTTTATTTTTTAGGAAAACATAGGATAATGAGCTCAAATTTATTTACTTTATTGAACAAGAATACTAAGCCCTATCCGAGATTTAAAATATTTTATTCTATTGGCTAAAAATAGGAAAGATAAACTTGAGTATTATTGCCAGTATTAGTTTATATAGGTATAAGTTTACCTCTTTTCAAAATATTAGCTGTGTAAATTCATAATAGATTTGCTCTAAACTTATTCTTGTACTTTTCATTTATAATACAACTTATAATACAAATCATTCTTGTATTTACACCGGTATGTCTCTAAAAATTCAAATAATTATTCAGTAAATGCCATTTTATTTAATATGTGCATTGGATAAAAAATTAACTTATTTTAAAGTTCAAAGAAAAAAGGAATTATAGCAATAAAAAGAAAGATTAATGGAAAATCCAACAAACTTTAGTCTAACATAAGCTTATAATATATTTTTTTCTAAATCATGGTATGTAAGAAAAGAAACACAGATAACAAGTGCTCAC
>JAQGCH010001377.1:0-15970 GCA_034699485.1 Nanhermannia elegantula | reverse complement strand
CCCCCCCCCCCCGCAAACCGTTCAAAAGTGCGTACGTACTTTTTGTACAAGCCCTTAAGTAATAGGAGAGAAGGGTTCGGTTCGATTTATGTTACGTTTTATATGAATATTTTTAAAGTGTTGTTTGTCTAGAAAGAGGCGAATCACTGAATCACGCAATGAAAAAGTGAATGATTTATTCATAATATTCATAGTAAATGATAACTGAATGATATGACTGTTAGTGACACGATGTCTACGATATTATTATTATTAATATTAATGTTTTATCATTTAAATGGCTATCAATTTATTACAACTAATAGTAATAACAATAAAGTTATGTTAAACTAAAACATTAATTATGTCATCAATATATCGGTGTAACAGAAACGTAAAGACTTCCAGATCTCAAAGAAGTAAAAAATTTATATTTTTTTATTCATATCTTAATTAATGTCTTAATTAATGCTTTTTCTATACTATGAGTGAACACTGTTTTTATAACTTATTATGTTTTTAATCCATTTTTAAAATGTATTTTAAATATATTCCTGAAGAGCGTTATGACAGCGAAGACGAGAACATAACTCTTGATTGGAATAAACGTTAGTATTGGCTCTCATTGGAGATCAATTTGATCTCTTCCTTAATATTTTGCTTTTAATTCATTTTGTATTTAATGGTTAGCATTGAGTGAGAATTTACAAGAGATCTTATACCACATCACCCGTAGAGATGGTGTCAGCAAAGGTCAGCGCTTGGCTTATCTCAACTGTTTCACAAAATTCTGTTCAAAAGTCGAACGAATATCTGCTGATAATTGTGGGCTAACTGTCGATCAAATATTTTGCTGGTATTTGTCATTTAAATAAGAGTTTTCTGATTCAATACAATGAAGTCTTAATAGAATTAATGTTTAGAAAGAGTTAACTTAAAGTAGAAATGCAGTCAATATTTTGAAATGCAGTCAATATTTTGAAATACAGTCTATATTTTTAAATGCATTCTATATTTTAAATACCATCTAATGATTGCCTCCTATTTGATAGCATTCGTGTCGCGCTATTTCATGAAGCGGGTGAAGTGAGAGCCGCAGGTCTTCGTGCGATGAGATATCTATTACGAGATGAGGAGACGGCTGAGTCTCTGTGTCGGGTGAATTTGCCATTACTTATCTGTCGGTCTATTGATATAGTACTTGACAACCGATTAGAAAGAATCCAAGCCTTACGTCTAGTCCGTCAACTGCTTTCTCTGAACCCTAAGAGGTTTCCCTCAGCCATAACTCATTGTCTCGTATCGATAGCCAAAGATGGCATACAAGAGAGGGATATGTTAGTGCGCGCGTGTTGGGCAACAATCACCGAATTGACTGTTATGAACCCTACAGCCTGTGCAACAGCCGGTGGTTTAAGTGCAATAATCAAAAGTGTCCTCCAATCGAATCAAACTCATAATATAAGTGAAGCACTAATCAGTTCCATACTATTTCTGCTCAATTCTCCCAAAACGAGACATTATATACGTTCTGATCTTGATTTACAACATTTTGTGGCGCCTTTTACTGATGTCCATGGATTTGGTGGTGAATATTGTGATAGTCCTGAACAGAGAGTCTTACGATATATCGCGAGCAAAAATGCCATTTTATCGATATTGAGGTCGTGGCCCGGAATCATATTTATGTGTCGGGTCACTAATACTTCTAATAAGAACATTCCCAATGGCATCGAATCACTCATAAATATGTTGCATTTGCCGTACATTGAAATTCAAAGATATTTAATGGAAGTTATATTTGAATTGTTTTACCTGACACTCCCTGAACCCACTGATGACTTCGAGGTAGCGCTCGTGTCAGCCGATCCCTCCTCTATGCAAGACTCGTGGCATCTCTACGATGGCTTTGTCGCAGCTGAAGGCAAAGCCATCTTACCCTTCATTACAAAACATCGGTTATGTTTACTCAACAACTATTTGGCACTACTTTTGCACTCTTTCATAAACTACGGTCTCATCGAAGCTCTGGTCTCAGTTATTCTTAATTCAAGTGACAGCTCATGTTCAACGACTGCTACTGTGCTTTTAGGAGAGCTCTTGCACTTATCAAGTTGTATACTGCCATCCGATTGTGCGCATAGATGTCAAAGTTTGCCAACACTGATGTCTGCGTCCACCAGTTCGTCGCCAACTAAACGCAAATTAGCGATCGCAGCCGTTTCTAATCTCAATCGCATTCATGAGCTCAAAAAGAGAGGTCCTATTCCTTGCAGTCTATATTTGGACCAATTATTACAGTTTTGTCTGCCGTCAAGTCCACAAAACAGTGTGACTAATAAAATAACAAAATCCAAACTGAGAACTCATGTCAGGAAGAATGCGGACGAAGCTATCATTCAATTGATTAAAAACAGTCAAGTCTTGAGAAGAGACTATAGTAACTGGGACTGGAATTTAATTGATAGTATCGTTAAATGGCCCGGAGATGCCTTACGAAAGATCGATGACACCAATCATCACAAAGCTTTCGTTAAAAAGCTGCTTAACTTTTATAAGCCTTCCAGCAAACAGTTCTCGCAAATCAACAACACCGACGAGAGAGCACGACTTATGTGTATTGCTGGTCAACATTTTCTCGATTTTCTCCTCGACGCCGATGAATACAAGACTAATGAATATGTCGAAGAATTTTTTATTGATTTAGACAATTGTTTTTCACAAATAGCAGTGGAAACGCCGCCTCAAAACGCAATTTTAAGTCCCGGTCGACTACTTAGCACTTTAAGCAATTCGTACTTTTTATTCATCGGAAGACTGACCAACTCTAATAAAGGGAAGAAATGGCTGGAGAAGACTGGTATTTATCAATACTTTCTTGACTTAATCAGTCTCGCCTCACATGATGTATATATGAAAATAATAGTTTCGAGTCTTGACTATTCCAACGAAGTGAATAACTTTTCCAGAACTTTGTTGACCAAAGTGTTGACGTGTGTGTCAGAATCTGCCAGACTTTATGCAACAAACTATTTACGGGTATTGCTTCGCGCCGGTGTCTCTGACTTCAGCAAATGGGCCATTGAATTGCTGGTTCTGCAGCTTTACGACAAGAGCAGTGCTGTCTCATTAGCAGCTATTGATGTATTAGACGAGGCGTGCGATGCAGTTGAAAATCTTGAGGCATTAATATCATTGCGTCCCTCGTTGTTACACATCGGAGACAATGGACTCTTACTATTAGTGAGATATTTATCACTTCAAAGTGGATTCAAATTTCTTCGCGACGCTAACTTTATTGATTTTGAATTAAATCGTTGGCAAAAGAGTTTTAATTATAAATACGTTAAGATTGTTGAAGACCTACTCAATGAAAGTTTCACTTGTCATCAGCGCAACGAAGACGGCACTTATGGCCGTCGCTCTGATAAGAAGAGCGCTTTACCAAAGAATACATTTATTCCGCCTCACCTTTATGGACAACTCACCCAAACCACAGAAGGCTATAAATTGGTTCTACAGGAAGACTGTTTGTCACCTCTCTATCAAATAATACGTTCTCCTGATCTAAACACTGATTTAGGAGTTATTAAGTTGAAGGCAGCGCTTTGGGCTGTCGGTCACGTCGGAGCCACTCATTTAGGATTTCAACTAATAAATGAAACTGAAATAATTCCTGTTATCGTTCAAATGGCGGGTCAGTCACCGATTCTCTCAGTCAGAGGAACGTGTTTTTATGTGTTGGGCTTATTGGCCACTACTGTTGATGGTTCAGAAATACTAAAGGAATTCGGTTGGGATTCAATACGACACTCACATCACGACAAGTTTTGTTTAGTAGAAGAGCCAAAAAGTGATAGTCTTTTATATTTTTTTAATGAAAATAGAACTCACACCTGGTCTATGAGTAGTGCTTCGAACAAGTTGTACGACATGTTTGATGTTCTTTCGGGTACTTTTGAAAGTAGTCCTAACGACTTATTAGTGACACTCAATTATGAGGCAGAAGAGCCCACTTTTTCAGGAAGTATGCCATCACTCAGTTTTGAAGCCGAAAAAATGAGAACTAAAAAAATATCTCTGCCATCAGTTAGTAGTCCAAGAATTAAACCGTTGCCGCGAGTGATGAGTCTTTCTCCTCATCATTACCGAACAATTATCGATTTACGTCCGCGATCTTCTTCCGATTGTCCAAATATTCCAAAATCTACAGAACAAAGCGATAATAAGAATGCAGACGCAGATGAAACTGATAGCTGTAGTGGTATTTGGTTTGTAGAGAGAAGTAATGAATCTGTTATTCAATCAGCTGTTTCATCAACAGATATCGACACCACATCGACAACCATTAAGCCAGAGAGACATGACAGTGGACTCGACTTATATGCACAGTCGACGCCTGTAATACTGACAATACCTAAAGCCTCGAATTTGACAGTACAACAAACCCCAAAACGCAAGATATCTGAGCCTTTCGGCACTTTTTATGGCAGCTTTCATAGAGACGAAAGAAGTGATAGCAATGAAAGTTCTCACAACAGTTCTGGTAAAAGTCGTTCCGGAAGTTTTGCTGAGTCTACGAGTGGTGTGAGCGCCAGTTCTTGTGATTCTGCGCCTCAAATGCTTAATATGTCTCATCGGGTGCGCAATAATTTGAGTCCAATTGCAAGCTTGTCATCCATTAGTAATTCTACTCAAAGCAGTACAATGAGGTCTCCGTTGTCTCCTTCATTCTCTGGTAATACTTTGCCGCGCATCGGATCCAAAAGTTTTCTCGTCCACCAAACCGGTCATGAGGTCATCAATGTTAGCGAGTCCATTCCAAGTGCTGTCGATGCGCACGGCTATCAAACACTCAGAGCTATACAAAAACGTAGGGTTCAGTCCCTCACCAGCTCTTCATTTGCCGATCACCACTATTCTGTAGAAAATGATGACAGCATTCTTGAAAATAACGAATCGGCTAAGAATTCCACTTCGCGAAGAAATTCTAATTTTGATAGTGAAGAACGAAGTGTTTCTCCAGAAATTGAGGAAAAGAAGTTTATGGGTCTTTGTTTACCAATTAATTTAACTTTAATTTTTACAGTTGAGGTGCGTTTTATATCATTCAAGTTGTTAACACTTTAAGCTTTAATAAATTAATTTAATTACATTTCAGAATGAATTTAAACCTATTAGAAAAATATCTATAAAATACCCGACTAATGGCTGGAAAACACATCTCGACAGACTATCTGCAGAACAGCTTATGTTTAATAATGGACTTGAATTTCATTCTGAAGCCAACTGTTTATTTTGTTTCAGAACTCCTGCAAAGTTTGAAGCGATAATTAAAAGTAACTTTAATTCTATTTTCTTTAACTCATTGTTTCAAAGTTTTTGTCATTTATTATCTTTAATCCTTAGATCAGACAACAAATGGAGAAACACATATAGACTTAGCATCACTTCAGTCCCAAAATAAAAGAAAGCAATTAACTGTTGATAAAGAAATATTGAGTACTAGTTTTAATAGTACGGGAAGTTTCGATTCATCTACAGGTATGAAATCATGAAATCAGTATTTTTCAAATAAAATTTTTTTATTTATTTTAGTCTTTCATAACTCCAACTTAAGAACTCCAATGAGTGACACTTCAAACATACCTAATCAAGTGCTTAATCGAAGAGAAATTCTTCGATTTGTGACTAATTTGGGCGGAGCCGTACACGCAAAGCAAGCAGAACAGGGACTACTCAAGTAAGATATGATAACTCTATAAATGGACTCAAACTTAATATGAAAATTTGGTTTTTGAATCAGTTTGAAGCAGAAGTGTCCCCTAGCGTTTGAAGACATTTGTTTATATTCAGAAATAAGTCTCCAATTGGCGACTTATAACTTCCGAATGTCTGCGCGTCGTTTCTTACAAGAACTCTTCTTAGACGTTCATTTCGATGAGGTATCTCTTCAACCCATTTCTATAAGGGCCTATCAGTATATACAAAATGCTATACTCATAGGCCCTTCTTATGGAAATCGGTTCAATTAATTAGTTTTAAAATAATATTATACTCAATCGCATGCATTTATTTATTCAGATATACTCTGAAGCGGACGCTATTCTTCGTCGATTCTCTGATCAAGTAGTGGTTATGCCTTCGAACACGTCATCCGTAGTGAATGTAGAGCCAGAAGAGACAACTTCGTAAAGTGTTATCGTTATCTGTGATCCCAATAAAGTGCCACAAATGCATTACACGGTAAAAATTGTTAACAGTCCTTAAAAGATTTATTTAACAAGAGATGAGCGCTTGCCTGCAGTTGTTTTACAACTACTGATGCATTATATCTGAATACACTGTCGACTTTTCCATCAATTGTACAGTATTTTTATTACAGATTATTTAATCTTTACATATGTAATGAAGTTATTTAAATACATTGGCTGTGCTTATATTTTTTGTGGCTCGTCATGTATTTTTTAAGTTGCAGTACTTTTTAATCAATTTTAAATATTATGTCATTTATTTAAATTATGTATTTGTTAATTGTTGTTGACTATAATGAAATAAATTTTCTTTGTTTTATTAAATTCAAGTTAAGCTCTTATCCGTATTAACTTTATTAAAAAACTAATTCAAAGTTAAATATATTAATTCATAAGTTAACGCATATATACTTAAAAGTTTAAATACAAGAAAATAGTTTTAATCTGAAATAATTAAATGTATAAAATGTGACAAATTATTTCAATTTTTGGTCTTTTTGAGCTTATCTTTTTCCATATTCTGTGAACGCATTGAGAGTGATGAAGGGCTGTTACCACTGAAGCCTTCAAACATTGATTTCTTTTCTGGCAGTGTTTCGTTCTTATCCGATGGTTTAGACGAGGATTTGTCGATATTTTGTTTACGTTTTCTCTTTAATATCATAAACAACAGGATGATAGCAATGACTATTATTAAGAGAACTATTATTCCAATTAATATGAATATTATTGGAGAGATCTTTTCGGGCACGACATAAGGCGGACAAACAAAATGTTCATTTTCAACGCAACCCAAGAAGTTAACACTTGTGCAGTAGAAGACCATTTGGGTTGATTCAAATTTGCCATTCTATTGGTTAATCAAAATGAGTTCAATTAATTGAATTTTTGTAATAATTTTACAATTCTTTTAAAGTTTTTTTCATTACATTGAATTGTGAGCTGTCATACGAAACATAATGCGCTTCAGTGAAGAAGTAAAACGCAATCTGTTGTCCTGCATCGTCTTCTTCAGCATAAATCGCTTTAATTCTGATGTGATGGGGAAGACCCAGATCTTGAATGTGTTTCGGAAAATCTTCAGAAATAAGTTGTTGTTTATCCATAGCATACGCCCAATACTTATCATCTATTAATATAATGAACACATTTGCAAATTTGATAAAAGCTTTAAGTTAGAGATTAAGAGCAAACCTAAGATGAAGTAAACAATTCTCGATTCCTTGTGATAAAACAGAGCGTCATAGGCTTGTGTCGGAACCTCTTTAAAGTATTCTCCGATTTCTGTATAATTTTCAAAACTGGTCTGGCCTTCAATGATAGTGTCTTTGTCTGATTGTATAAAAGATCCATTCTTTGTGAATTGAAAACATTAGAGTTAGACTAAAATCTAAATAGAGTTATGAAATACCCTAAAAATGTATAGAATTTTATTATCTATAAAACTTCCGTCAACAATGTGACGAATGGCGAACTGGAATGGTTTTGCAAAATTGGATTTTATGTGTTTTCTTGAGCTGATATTAGCAATAACTGCTTCTTCGTATACAACTTTATCTCCAGGTTTTATGAAATCCCAGACCCATTCCCTATAGACTAAAAGTTTTTTTCCGTTATGTAATCTAATAATATCATCGAATTGATGCGTTTGACAGAAAGAAGGCGGACAACCGAGTAGTTCTTCATTTGCACCGTTCAAAAGATTGTCCGTATTCTTAAAACATGAAGCTTTGTAATCAAACATTAAATTATTAGTTACAAAAATGCTTACATAAGTGATATCGAACAAAGAGAAAGTTCCCTTTCGAGTTCGTATTTCAAAATAATGATTATAACTATTATCTGAGTCTTTGGCGTGAGAACGAGCAGGACTTAAATGAGCGGCGGTGTCAAAGCTATAATCGTAATGCTTTCCGTCTTCCCACTCTTCAGTTACTTGCGTCTCATTGAAAAACGCAAAGCTTATGGTGTTTCCAAAATTTTGGACATCTAATTATCAAATACAGCATTGAATTAAGTTATTGAGAAAATACCTCTGAAATGAAATACCTCTCACATAAACTCTAATGGGGTGAAAGAGCGCAGTTTTCAGCCAAACAGTAGAAAAATCAACGGCAAAGATATTCTCAAAGCCTGAATCTTTGATTTTTTGGTTGCGCATAAATCCAAAGTTACTCTTAGAGAACTCAATCGGGTCTTTAACTAATGTTACTTTGAATTGACGTAAACTGATATCAACTGTTCGATACTTATCACCCAAAAGACAGAAAAAAGTACTGTTTGTAAACCAATCAGCAAACAGTGCGTTATAGCTTTCGTTTTGAGGTTTTAAATTATTCCAGAAGTCGTCCAACTGCTTAACCACTACTTTATTGAAAACTAATTCTTTAAGAACTACTTTAAACTCTGACAGGTGATTGAGTGCGGCAGTGAATTGAGGCGAAGAAAAAACTTCATTTTCTGTGAAGAAATAAACGGCATCTCTATTAATATTACTATTCTCTCGAACACGAATCGCATGTTTGAAAATTAATTTCTGTTGAATTTCACCACACTTTGTGCGGACTGTGGGGTCGATATAGCTGTCTATGAAAGAGCAGTAAATGAGATAATTCTGAATCTGTAACTGAATTTCAATAAAATGAGATTATATTGAATTGAATTAAATTAGTTATACTTTTAATACCAGAAATATGGACACAAATAACATGATTTTGATTTCGATTAAAGAAATGCAACCAAAATGTAAAATAGAAATAAATGAAACTGTTATTTAAAGTTTTTGAACATTTAAATGCTCAACAAATTAGCGTTTTATATAAGCACGTGATTCCATCTCAACAATGCTTTAACTAATTAAATAACTCATTATATTCAAGTTTAATACAAAAGCACATGAATTTCAATTTTAATAATTTATTTTAGTTTTAATTTGAAAATAATAACTACATATGTATTGTGATTGAAATAGTTATCGAAAGCTATTACCGGACTATTTAATAACATTTTCGCACAAACTGATAATCGACATAATAAATGAAACAAAAATAATGGTCTTAAGTATGTGATTATCATTAGAATTACTTAATTAACAAACTATTAAACAGTCATAACTATTAAATTAGTGGAAAATCAATTTGAGGCCTGAACTAAGGCTTCACTGACTTCAACAGCGATCTGCGCCTCAGCTTTTGCCACTTCACCAGACGCTGAACTGAGCTCTTGTTGTGCTTTTGCGAGACCTTCTTTAGCCGCGTTACTGTCGAGGTGTTCGACAGGAACTGCTTCTTCGGCTAACAGTTGAACAGATGAGTCATCATTGATAGTAACGGTTCCACTGCTCACTTAATGGGCAACATATTAGTTAATAATAGCATAAAAAGGAAATGATAATAAAATTGATTAGTGATTTACCGAAATATTTTTTGGTCTGACCCTCAGATTCATAGACAGTGACCACACCGGGTCGTAATACGGCCAGAGTGGGCACGTGATTGGGCAAAATACCAAAACTGCCGCTAAAGGACGGGACGTCTACTTGCTTTACATTCACTGAGTTGTAAAACACCTGTAATTATGTATTAATTCTGTCAATACTTTCATTACAATTAATCACAAATCGTTTAAAGCAATTATTGAACGCTTGTTGACCTCTGACCTCATAGGGAGACGAGAAGGTGAGAGGCATTCCATCTGCAAAACCACGAGATATTATCGATCGAATGGAACCAACTCTTGAGCCGAAAGCTCTGCTCAAACTCATGCGTAAGACTCCAGACATAATGTGTGTGAAGAATATTGTCTTTTCTGTATTCAATTCAATACCAATTCTCACAACAACTTCTATGATCTCAAGGTTTGCTATCAATTGATTCACATTTTCGATAGAGTTTTGGGACTTTTTCATACACAGCACTTATAGAAGACGTACACAAAAGCATTTCTAATAGTTTTTTAGTGAAAAACGTTTTTTATGTAAACAAATGTTTTGCTATTTTTGTTTACATTAAACTCTCATAAAAATGATTGAAATCTAAACCAAATCTAAACCGCAAGACTTGCCGTTAAATCAATAATAATATTAATTAAACCAAAGAATTGTTGAGTTAATGAATGGTAGGAATCAACAGATGTGATGACATCACAAGTGTTGAGATCTGTTTATGAATACGAATCGAATGACAATAAAGTGTTGAATTTCAAAACAGACGAACGCTTTATAATAATAAAAGTCTCAAAACCAGGCGATTGGGTATATGTTGTCAACAGTTTGGGTCAATTGGGTTACGTTCCCAACCAGTATGTCGTCAATGAACAGGTCCCACATCTTAATTACCTTCTCTTATAAACGTATTAATTATTTGTTTATTTCGAATGAACAGCGAATAGAAGAAAACGAATTCTTGTCTTTAATCGATTCGATTGCAATGCAATTGGACTCAAAACATAACGACAGGAATGGCATAACTGATAGACAAGTAAAACACGCGCAGATGTGGGTCTCATTTCATTGTTAATTCACGTTTTGTTATACTTCTTGTTATACTTCTTGTTATACTTCTTGTTATACTTTTTATACAAATCATTTGTAGATTTATATCAATTTCATTTGTTTTCACAGAAAGTTGGCTCAACTCCGCTGTGAAGTGGTTCAGCTTATATTCAAGAAGAATAACCCACAAGTGATTCCTGAAATTGAAACCAATAATAGCTCTGATTGTGATTTATCTCCAAATGCTGTGAATGACAAACAGATCGTTAGTAATAATGAGGAAAATGTTAATAAAGGTTCAGTCAATATATCGAACGGAACTCATAATGATTTGGAGAAGACTTCGATTGTCGCCAATGATGTGACCGAAGGCTTTAAACCAGAGAATAGTAAAATTCCAAATACTGTCACAATTCCTGATTTACTCATACCTGAGCTCATAGAAAGAGTAAGAGTTACTACAGATTTAAACCATAGTATGTGTATATTAACTGTCAAAACAGTCATCGAATGTCTTTCTGACAAAATTCCCGAATGGAGTAAAGATTGTCAGACAATAATCAAAAAGCTGTCCACAAATATTGATATTCCGATAGCAAGTGTTCAAAGTTCTGACTTATTGAACATGAGATCTGTATTCAGAAAGCTCTGGTGGTGTAAGAATGATGAACAGCAGCGCAGTTGGCCTGTCCATGAAGATGAAGATATCATCAAAGGATATTTGGATGACTTGTTGCAAATAATTTCTAATGCAAACCCGGCTTTCATTAGAGACGCGATTTGTAAAGACAATTACGAAAACGTTCATATGTTAGTCACATATTTTCAAATGGAAACTCGAAGATCGTTACGAATGAAATTATATTCAATTTTTGTTTGCCTTATCTCTCTCTTTGAGAATATAATTAATGAGTATTTGTTAACATCTGTAATGCCGGCGGAATTGGCGGCGGAGATGCAGAACTACGTGAATGACAGCGAGCGCTGGTCTTCTGCAGCACTTCTATTCACAGCTATTTTCAGTACTGGACATAAGCCTCCGATCAATATTTATGAACACATTAACGAGAAATTTATTTCACAACAACTCGATCTCATTGAAGGAATTGATTCTGAAGGAAATCGAATCGAAAGCAATATATCTGCAGAAAACAGTATCGCACCCATACTTTCTTTTAATCTTCATTTTGATGAATCAGCTGATAACCTAGTCCTCAAAGCTCTCAAAAATAGACGAAATGCGAGTCAACTGACAGAAAATTTAGTTTCATATCTCAATTGGGAAGAAGATATCACTAAATTTTGTGGTCCTGTAAAACATGCTAACAATGACAGCAATGCTTCACATGAAAAACCGAATTCGGCGGTAAAGTTATTAATCGAAATGTTTGAAAACGTTGAAGTCTCGAAACTTTTTTACTACAATGACGTCCGAGTGATCATTGATATAGTGATTCGACAGCTCAATAACCTTCCCGTTGGCGATAAAGTGAGTTTATTATTATTATTATTTATTAAAATTTATTTAAATGTGATATTCTCTCGATAGGGTCTCTCTTCTTATCTGATTTTATTGCGCAATGTTATCAAAAACACGTCATATAATGAAGAACCTCATAAAATAGATGAATTGTCCAAATGCTTGAAAAGTATTGAGAACCATGAGTGCAGTAATGAGTCTGATTTGCGTCTCGTTTCGCTTATTAAAGCAGAACAGCCCCAGCTTTTCAAAAGTCTGTGATTTTAATTGCCAATTATCAATGTTTTTTGCTGTAATTTCGTGAGAAATTAGATCTTATTTATCTCCTGATTAGTTGTAAATTGAGATAAAGCTATATTTCACAGAAAACTTAGAACTTAGGATCGTTTGTATCGACTCATAAACTTATCTTAACAGAGAAGACAAACCAAAAATTACTGATTTTAGTCCACAAACAAAGTTAATGTCATCTCATCTAACGTTGAGAAAGTCGATGATAACTATAATATTTTTGTTGTCCGTAATCTATAAACTTTTTATGAGCAAACATAACAAATATATTACTTTGAAACTAATCCACAATTTATTGTTAAAACGAATTTTATTGAAATGCATGAAAATCTTCTTTTTGTAAAAATGAATATTTTAGACTTTGATGAGAATGTGATGTTATGCCTGTAAATCAGAGTTACTGTCAAAAAAAGACGTCAAGTACAAGTCGATGCCTCTCATATTCGGTGAATTCCAATGATTCCGCAAATATTCCTTAAGTTATAATTCTTTTGAAGCCATTTAAACATAATTATAGAGTAAGTATTACCGAAATTAATGTAAAACTCAAATAAGTAATCAATTATGTGGTAATCATTATAATTATTGTTCTAAATTCATATTTTATCTATTTGTCAGTTTTCTAAATTTTTTAATGGCTTAACATTTCGTTGAATATATTTTTAATATATTATTTAGAGATTTGTTTAATGATTATATTTATTTTTATGTAATTATTATTTAACTCATTATTTATTAGGCTATAAATTAATTTTTTGAATTACAAAAGTTTTAATTAATTACATAATAATTTATTTGAAACAATAATCTCTTTAGTTGACAGCTTTTGTCACCATATTTGTGGCGTTTAATTGATCGGAAAATTGTATCCAACAATACTTTCCTATAATATTATGTAATTCGTATTCTTCTGAACAATTAAATAATTATAATTTTTTCTCATAAATATAATTAATTGAGAATTTTGATTGATTTGAAAAATAAATTAGTAAATAGTGATTAAATAAACTTATTCATTGAGTATCTCTTATTAATTACTGGACTCGGAAATCATAGAATCAGATTTATATGTGAGTTATCTAAAAATTATTTCATTGTATACGCTTTAGAACTATAAATAACATGTATTTGTTCTTTCGGAAGTAGGAATTTGTTTCTAACGCCTTAAGTGTTTTAAATTAACCAAAAGAGTAATGTTTGTGTGAGTCCGACTCTCCCAAAATGTAAAGCTCTTGGATATCGAAATAAGAAATCGTTTTAACTTTTTTATCATTAGGTAATTAGAGATTAAAGCAATTAATTTATTTATGAATTACAAGATAACAGAATTTAATTCATTATTTTGTTCACTATTTTAGAAAAATTATTACGAAATAGTTTTTCAAACTTTATTACCAGTAATTATTTAAAATACTTTTTCTAATGCAAAGCAATTTTAAATTATCATTGAATGACTTGTTTATCACTATTATGTGATAAAGTTTTCAAAGGGAGTCCTAGAAGTAGAAGTGCTTTACACTTCACACAAACTCGTAAGCTATGAATTATACAAAGTTTGCTTCGTATCAAAATCAAAGCCTCAAAGAATTCATATCACTTGTGACTCAAATCAAATTTCAATAATCTCTCTCTGACCTACTTTAAGGCTTAAATGAAGCATTGGTTTTGAGCGATATTTCACAAAAATTTCTATTATACAAATTCAATGGAAACAACAGAAAAACTTTGTCAACCATTTAGTGATAAGAACTCAAAGCGGAACAAACAAACAAACATTGATTCACTCCTTTATTAAAATAAATAGAAATTATGACATTTCGATGCTATGCTATATTTACATTGGATATAAACAATAGATTTTTAGATATATTATAATTTATTTAAATAACAAATCGCTGTTTAGCGACAAATATATAAATTATTATTATTGTGAATAAAGTTATGCAAAACTGTAAAATTAAAATTGATTTAAGTGTTGGATTCAAAGGACTCGCATTTGATAAGTTGAAAAAAAGTGAACACTATTTTCAATTCTTTAAATAAATTCTGTTGAGTCATAAATATAAGTCTTAAATTGGTTTCGCTTGACATTTATCTTTGCTCTTGAATCGCAATACACGCCGACACTAATCATATCTTTAAACATAAGGCCTTTCAAAGTTATTGACGGATGTTTGACGGGTGTCATCACATCACAGATCAGTTTATAACAGTTAAAGATAGTTAATAAAAACAGAGATAATTGTTTATCTACTATCGGGCATGATCTGTCTGGAAGCTCCGTACGGTGTCATACCTGACTGAGTGGCCCCTTTATTAGTTCCTGCCTGAAGACCAATGACAGCTTTACTCTTATCGAGAACTTCTTTAGTAAAACTTCTTCTATTTTCATTGGCGACTTTAACTCCAATAACAGGTCCGTCAAACTTGTTTTTTTGTGCCTAAACAAAGTAAATCAAATTAATGGCCAACTGTAAGGTGAATTTATTAGGGCTCGTCCACATAGTACGTACGCAGTCAGAGGGGAGGGAGGGGGTCAATTAAGTTATAAAATTGCGTACGCGTACATAGAGATAACGTAGGGGAGCTAACAGGGAGGGGGATGGGGTATGAAAACAGCTCAAAACTGCGTTCGCGTACATAGAAATAACATAGGGGAGCTAACAGGGAGGGGGAGGGGGTATGAAAACAGCTCAAAACAGCGTACGTGCTATGTGGACGAGCCCTTACAGTATAGCTTACAAGTCCGCCCAAAGCAAACAAGCAATTGACAACCTGTATTAGGGAGAAATAAAATACTGGTTCTCATTGACAGTTTCAACTAATGATAACACTGTTTGACATTACAGTCATCCAGAAAATATACTAAACTAAAAGTATCCCTTTTGCAGAAGCAATCATACCATATAAAGATTCTTCCTTTCGTATAAGTCATTAACTTGAAATAGATCATGACTTTTGAGACCGTATTTTTCACAGCCTTTGAGAAACATTTCCAAATTTTCTCTCTAAAAATTGGATTTAAAATAAAGAGATGAATGCCATGAGAGTAGTGTTATAGGGAAGTGCAGAAGTAGGTCACACTATATTACTGGTATTATTATGATTAGAGCGTGTATTACATTACATTACATTTCACTGAATAACAATATCATAATTTGACTCAAGTTAAGTGCAAAAGTTAAAAAATGACATTAAAGCTAATAATAACTCTCTATTCCTATGGAATACTCAACTAATGTCTACTTTAGATTGTATTTTAATAAACCAATGCCTACTGACCTGTTTGAATGGTGCTCTCACTAAATTTATCTTTGACACAGAGCCCGGACAGAGAAGATTTATCAATCTATAAAGTTTAAGTTCATTAATTCACAGTCAAGTATTGAATTAAATGTTAATACAGTAAAACCTGTCAAAGTTGGGCAAACAGTTAAGTCCTTTTTGCAAAATATATAAAGTAAAAAACAATTA